>CATIWM010110810.1:0-26844 GCA_949671775.1 Mallotus repandus | reverse complement strand
AATATGTGATTATTGTACAATCTCTACATTAACGGAGAAGAAAATCTTAACAGCAGACGATAAAACTTCTCTGGTTCTTTGTAGATTTTCTTGTAAGTTCCACCGGAAAGAAATTTTCTCCAGTGAGTCTCATTTTTTTTTCTTTCAAGATGAATTCCATTTTCATTTCTTTAAAGAAACTGATTGTTTCTTTGTCTTTCTCCCTTGTCTCTTTTTTTTTTCTTTCAAGATTCATTCTTTAAAGAAACTGATCGTTTCTGTTTCTTTCTTCCTTTTGCAGACGACAAAACTTCTCCGGTTCTTTGTAGATTTTCTTGTTCTTGTAAGTTCCACTGGAAATAAATTTTCTCCGGTGAGTCTCATTTTTTTTTCTTTCAAGATTCATTCTTTAAAGAATTCCATTTTCATTTCTTTAAGTAAACTGATTGTTTTTCTTTCTCCCTTGTTGCAGACAACAAAACTTCTCTGACTTTCTTGTTCTTGTAAGTTAATGGTTCGCTTAGCTATTGGCTAGATACTATATAATGACTCTTGCTATGCATTTCTTTTTCACTTTGGCCTCAAAAGAATATTTTATCTATCTTGATACACAAATCTTTGATTTTATTGTATAAAGATAACTTCTTTTATAATTCAAGGACGCCCACCAATCTTTAATTGCTGGTGTTTAATTTTCTAGTTTCAGGTGCTATGGAAGATACTATATGTTTAGTTTGTAGGAGAACTGCACATAATGCTGTGAAGTTGGGCTGGGCACCTCATTGCAAAGCCTTATACTCTAATTCTGTTGCTTTTGGAGACTGCCTTCGGAAGCTGTTGAATCGACGTAAGGTTGGTGGTGTCCCCGAGTTTTCTTCAAGGAGGAAGAAAACATGCTTGCCCATCTGTATGGCCTGCCGGTGGTTCAGAATGTAGTTCAATGTCTTGGCTGCCAATTATATGTCTCTTCTGCACACAACACTTCAGAGAGGGGAGAATTAAACTTAATTTCACGGGAGTGTGGCAACGAATTACACAATGTCAACAATCGTTAATGCCACTTTGTGGGAAATTATGTACAACTGATTGAGCATATTTCTCCTGAACTAAATTCGTGAAGGTACGTTGTGAGTTTAATGCACTGCAATTACCTCATTTTCTCAATGAATATTGTGGTTGCATGATTGCTCATAGAAGCTCAATGAAAAATTCTTTTTAGGTATGTGTTGGACTCGGGGACTCTGGCTTCTCTCACTCTTTCCATACTTGAGGAGCAGCATCAACTAAATGCTGCGTTTTTTGCAGATTGTTGGAATCTATAATGAATATTTTAAAAGTTGGACTCGGGGATTATGGCTTCAAGGGCATGAAAATCTAATGTTAAAGATTTTTTTCTTGCCAATGCCATTGATTGTTTGAAACTTCATAAATTCAACTGCTTTCTGTGCTGAACAATTGGATTACAATGTAGAGCAGTTGCAGGTTTTAAAATAGACAAATCTATCATGTGGGAAACAGCTACTTATAACTTGTTCTATTTGCTCTCACCTTGTTGTGCTTATTTATGTGCCCACCTTTTTAAATCAATTTAGCCGTTGAAAATTTAAATCTAAAAAAATTTTATCAGTAAAATTAAAAAATTAAAAAACTCAAATGTTGTTTATCTTTATATAGAATTAGTCACTAAAAAAAAGTGTAAATAAATATTTATATTATGTGACAATATGCATGCCAAGCTACTGAAATATTTTCGTTCAAAAAAAAACTACTGAAATGTCAGTATTTAATTAAAAAAATACACATCAACTATTTTAGATTATTTTAATAATTTGACATATTTAAAAAAACAAAAATCTTCTAGAATTTAATTCCATGCCATATTATCCCTTTATTTTTCTATTAGAGAAAGGTTCAATGTGCACTCCAGGTTTTTGATCTAAAAGCATATTGGATCTTCTGTGTTTTTTTTTTTGCTCAAACGGAACTTCTGTTTTAAAAATTGGCATATATTGGAATTTTACTAATTCCAATCAAATCTTATAACTTTTTTTAGTACATTTAAGTCCTATAAACTAATAAAAAACTAATTTTAATTAATAATTTTTTTTAGAAATATATACATAACTTAATTATTAAATTTTAAAAGTTTTTCAAACTATAAAATAATTTTTTTACATTTTTCTTAAATTTTTTTTTAAAAAAAATCTTAAATTTTAAAAATTTTAAAAAAAATGACCAAATTTATTCATTAATATAAATAGTAAATTTATAATTGACCTAAAATTTAATTTTAATAGTTGAATAAAAAAATTATTTCTCAATTATTGTATAGGTTTAAAAATTATTGTCTAAATTTGAAAATTTAAACTAATGAATAAAATATAAAAAAATTTATTCAACCATTAAAATTAAATTTTAGGTCAATTATCTATTTGATAATTACATTAACAAATAAATTTGATAATTTTTTGAAATTTATATCACTTAATTTTAAAATTTTTAAAAATCTAAGAAAAATATAAAAAAATTACTTTATAGGTTGAAAAATTTTTTAAATTTAATGATTAGGTTATATATATATTTCTAGGAAATATCAATTTAATTTTTTTAGTATCCGTTAAAATTAATTTTTTATAAAACTAATGCTCAAATGGGCAAATGTGTTGAATTTTTAAACAATCACTCGAACCCATCTCAAATCTCAACCTTCTTCTTCTTCTTCTTTTATCCCTAACTTCTCTTCCACAAAAATCTCAAATCTCGTTCGCCAAAACTTGGTTGTGGTGAAGCAACCACCACCATCATCTTTCCAAAAAATTTCAATTCAACAAACCTATATCTCAAAACCATATTGTTGGTAATGAAAGGGCACAAAGAAAGGAGGTGCAACTCAAAACAAAATAATTTTTAACAATTAAATCTTAAAACAAAATGAAAACAAATCCATTATCCTTCCTCTGTTATCAACAAAATCGATCTTCCTCGTATCAAAACCATTCTCCTAGCCAGGCAGCTGCTCCTACTCAAAATCTGAAACTTTTATCAAGCACACATATTCTGCTGCTGCTGATGCTGCAGTTGTTCAACATAATAGGGTGAAAAGGTTTGCGACTTCTAACCTCAAGTGAGTTGTCGCACGAACCCATCTACAATTCTATCAATTTGTTTAACAAATTAACGAATATCCATTTTCTGAAACATCACAAAAATAACAAAAACTTAAATAAATTGCAAAAAAACAAACAAGCCGAATCAATAAGATCAACATCACCATCTACCTTCCTCAATACAGAACGCCCAAAATACAGCACTTGATGGGTATGAATTAATCATGGATAAGATCAAAATATAAAGAAGAAGAAGGACATCAACAAGTCAAAATGAGAGAAAAGAAATTATGGAGATGGTGGGAGTGATTGTGATGGTGGCAGGCAGAGGTGATGGTGGAGGGCTACAGAGGTGATGGTGGTCGGCAGCAGAGATGGGCGGCAGAGGTGAGGATGGACGTCTGTGTTAAAAAAGAACGATTTTTTTTTGAAGGAGGAACAGTTTTGATTTATTTAAGTAGTTATAAATTAATAAAATTGAAAAAGAAAATAATAATAAATAAAATTTGTTTATTTTAATTTATTTATATGGAGAGTGAATTCCACGCATATGACATGAATGAAATTAGAGTAAATTAGTCTTAAAAATAGAAGTTTTGTCCTTAATTGTCAAAAAAGTTAAAATTCAACTTTTTTTGCCATTCATTTTAAGTTGAGGGAGCAATTTAACTTTTAATTTATTTTTTATTAATTTATAAAACTTAATTGTACTTAAAAAAAATTATAAAATTTAGAGAAAATTACATTTATCTCCTTCAGGTTTGACCTAATTTCAATTTTCCTCCCTTTTGTTTGAAAATTGAACATTTACATCCCTCAGTTTTAATTCCGTCAACACTTTAGTCCTTCTGTTAACTTTTCCGTTAGTATCTTAATGAATAAGACATTTTACTCCCTCTATTTTATACAAACTAAACATTTTATTCCCTATATTTTGTAAAAACTAACACTTTAATCCTTTTTATTTTAATAAAAAAATTATTGTTCTTTTATTTTCAAATTTAAAATCACAATTTTTATTAAATTTCAAAAGTTACACATGTTCTTATCAATTTAATTTTAATTAAAAAATTAAATTATAAATTTAATAATTCATTAATTTTTATCAAATTTATTTTATATTTATTTTTTATGTTTGGTTTCATTAATTTTACCTTTTTTAAGCAATTCATTTTATATATTACTTTAGTTTTAAATACTACTAATTTTAATTGGAGCAAGAATTAATAAAAATAAGTAAAAAATGAATATAAAATAAATTTATGAATATTTATAGATTTATTAAAATTACAACTTAACTTTTAAGTTAGTGTAAATTTTATATAATTCAAAAAAATATATTGATGGAGATATATGTACATGTCTAAAATTTAATTAGTATTGAAATTTTAAACTTTAAATAATTATTAAGTTGAAGAACTAAATTATTTCATTGTATTAGAATTTAGGAATTAAACTGTTTTATTTTTATAAATTGAGAGATGTAAATATATTTTAATATAAAAAAATCTAATAGAAAAGTTAATAGATTGACTTAAATACTGACAGAATTAAAATTAAGAAATATAAGAAAAAAAAGATTAAAATTATGTCAAATTTGAATGAAATAAATATAATTTTCTCTAAAATTTAATTGTAATAAGTAGCCCGAGAATTGTAATTAGTAAATTTATGCTGTGCTCCACTTTCCGCAATAGAAGTTTCAATTACGCAAAAAAAAAAAATTACAAAGGTCAAAAACTGGTTCAAATTGGACCTTTACCCTTTTCTAATTCCCTATAATCCCAAAACGTCGAATCAGCAAGAATACACCAACACTCAGAAAGAAATCGAATTGTATGAGAAGAAAATGTTGTTTCAAGTAGGAGGACAAGGGACTCGACCCACTTTCTTTGAGATGGCCGCCGCCCAACAACTTCCGGCGAGCCTCCGTGCAGCTATAACCTACTCCATAGGCGTAAGCTATCTTCACATACATATACAAAAAAGTAATAAATTTGAAACTTTATCTATCTGCCTAACTTTTTTTGAAGCTTACATGTAATGGGCACTTATTATCTGAGTTTTTGCAATTGGGTTTATCTGAATTATCATTTTATTTATGTGAAGTTTTTAGCTTTTTTCGTTTGGGTTTTGTCTAAATCCTCATTTATTGATGCAAAACATGTAATTACTTATTTCTGAGTTAATAAGTTATTTTGTTTCTGTTAATTGTGATCCGAAAGGTGTTGGCATTACGAAGACCAATTCTCCATAAAGTGTTGGACTATGAAGATGAATTCTTTGCTTTACTTATGTTGGTTCTCGAGACACATGGCTTACGAACTACAGGTTTCCTTCTTGCTGTGGTTATTTGCTTTCATGGTCAATAACGTGTGTGTTAGTTTAATTTCGTTTTGGATGTGCCTTTACCGCTATTTGTATAGTAAGAAAAACATATTTATTCTCTCTTTGAGTTATCATAGCCTATATGATGGCAAACCATTTTGCTGTGGGCATGGCTGTGATTAATATGTCTTGCAGATGTTGAAACTGAGGATTAGGGAAATTATACATATATATGTACAACTTAGATTGGGAGAGTGATGACATTTTGGAGTTATAATGAACTAGTGTGCTTTTTAAATGATAGTGACTAGGTGAATTGCGACGCCATAATCTCTGGAAGAGGGTAGTTCCTCTAAAGTATGTGTAGAGGTTTGATGGACTGTATATTTTAAAAGCAAGGGACATCTATGGAATATGTTAGTGAAAAATTATAAATTAGGAATGTGATGTTACACAGTAAGAGGCATTTATCTTGGTAAGGAGTTGGACATGAATTCTATTGAAATTTCCTTATGTGCATTACTATTCTTTGAAACAGGGCTTTAGCTATGTCTTCTCGTACATGTTCTTTCATATTCCCACATTAAGAATCTTAATTTGAAAATTTTATTTCTGTCTCTCCAACCTGGAAGACTGCTTCTATGCTTTTTGCTTCAGTCTCACTCTTGGGTATTATTCCTATTTAGATGCTTCCTTTTCTGAATCTCTATATGGATTGCGGAGAAGAGCAGTGAAGATACAAGTGAAGAAGAATGATGCTCGTTTAAAGTCAGGGGATGGGATTGAGCTCTCTGGATTACAAAAGCGTCAAAGAAGTCTTTCAGTTTTATTTCTGGTACTGTCCTCTGTTTTTTTCAGATTCTGATAAAACCTGTGGATATGTTCATAAGTTGGACTGTAAAAGAATAGCTGAGGCTAACAAACTGTTGTCCAGTTATGCTTATCTTAATAATGTCAAATCATTCTCATGCTAAATAAGCTATATACAAATAGTGTGATGACCAGTGAGTTTAAAATATTTTATTAGGTTGTGTTACCTTACTTTAAGTCAAAGCTGCACTCAGTATATAACACAGAAAGGGAAGCCAGGCTTCAAGCCAGTTTATGGGGAGATGGTGATGAAACATTTCAAGATGTTAACTATTTTGATAGAAATGAAGATTCTGTTGTTTCTAGGGGAACTAGGGAGTCAGAAGCAACAATTAGAACACGCTTGAAAAAGAGAATTCAGAAGATTATATTTGCATGCTATCCATGGTTACATGCTACTAGTGAAGGTATGTACAGCTGTAAGTTCTCACAATGATTGATTGTATTTGCTTGCTATGCATAAACCATTTCATTATGCTTGCTTGGAAGTGGTATGCAAGTCCTAGAACATTCACGTCTAATGTAGAGGTTGATGATGCAGGATTGTCGTTTACTTATCAGCTCTTATATCTGCTAGATGCCACTGGGTTCTATTCTTTAGGATTGCATGCACTTGGGATTCATGTTTGTCGAGCAACAGGACAAGAACTGGTAATACGTTTTATTTTCCCTTACATGCCTTGACCTTTATTCTTTGGGAAAGTACTTTTGTCTCAGTCGAAGAATATTTTGATGTCAAGCTAGATGGATACTTCTTCTCGAATTTCTAAAATAAGAAGCCGTGAACGAGAGAGACTTCGTGGCCCCCCGTGGTTGAAGGTATGATCTACAATATAAACTTTGGCCTTTAAAAAAATTGTTTGCTGAAACTGGCAATTCAGTTGAATTGTATTGTATTTTAGCATATTGAGTTACTGATTAAGCAACATAAATGCCTACAGACAATACAAGGAGCATTACTGAGCTGTACATATGCTGTTCTTGATTATGCACAAACTGGCTTAATTGCAGCAGTCTTCTTCTTCAAAGTGAGTATGATATATCTGCCTATTTTGTACGTACCTGCTCTTGGTGTTGTTATTCCTTGACAGCTAATAACACTACTATCTTATTTTATCATTGCAGATTTCAATAATTTAGTTGATCAATAATGCTTCCTTTTGTTTCTTCTTTGTTCTGCTTCTGGAGCTTTTCTCTGATAATAAAATACGAATTAGTGTTCTATTTTTCCATGTGAAAATTGATTTCTTTTTCAATGATTTTTGGCATCACCTTTCCGCCTTCTCTATTTTGAGTTACTGAATCTGCCCTGAATTGGGCACTACATAATGTTGCATCATTCTGGTCTCAAGGATGTTATCCTGGTGTTTATCATCGTACTCACTCGAAACTAGGCTCATTTATTCTTGTATTTTGTTCATTTGAGCATCTTGGTACCTAATCTGTAAGCAACGCTTTATTTTTCTCTATCTACTAATCCTGATGTTTTTTTCCTATGAAATCTACAGATGATGGAGTGGTGGTACCAATCTGCTGAGGAGAGAATGTCAGCTCCAACTGTGTATCCACCACCACCACCACCTCCACCCCCAAAGGTGAACATGAAACTTTTCAAATCTTAGAATATCTTTTCTTTCTGCCTCTCAAACTGCACAATCACTAGTAGAAAATATGTGAAGAATGGTGGACATTTCACCATGGATGTTAAAGCCAAATTAACATCTCTTGGGAAAGTGCTTTTCTTGTTAAAAACAAATGACATCATCAGAAATCTTCAGCTTACACATCTTTGTTGTAGATTCTGGCAGATTTAAATCTGGAAGGCTGTAATGTAATGCATAAATATGTCATTGTTTTTGTTGTTTAACAGGTTGCCAAAGAGGGGATTCCACTTCCACCTGATAGAACAATCTGTCCATTGTGCTCACAGAAGCGAGCAAATCCTTCTGTGGTTACTGTATCAGGGTTTGTCTTTTGTTATGCTTGCATATTCAAATATGTATCTCAGGTCAGGACTCTATTGGCTGTTCCTCCAAACAAGTTAGCTCAATATATTTTTTTGTCAGTTATAACTGAAAAGCAAATCCATTTCCACAATCCAGTTAATTCTTTCTAAGCCACATAGCAACAATAAACTAGTTTGTTTGTTTAACATTCATAATTTTTCTTTGTTATGTTTCATTGCAACAGTACAATCGCTGTCCTGTCACATTGATGCCTGCAACTACGGAGCAGATAAGAAGGCTTTTCCATGATGTCTAGGGAGGGACCTTATAGAGCATATTGCAATTCATTTTTGTACAAAGGATTTAAGCAGACAATGATGCTGAAATCCATTCAAAGCATGCTGATTTGGTCCCTTTATCATATAGTAGCAGTGCTATATATGATGTTACATGGACTCTTTGGGACTGTTAATTTGCCCATCTAACATTTGATGATAGATTGTCTCAAATTTGAGTTTGTACCTTAACAAAAATTTCCCCTTCATTTGTATACCCATTAGAAGTGTCTGTTGAATTAATCAACTTGATACAGTAGGCCTAGTCTTCAAAACTTAGAAGTGTAATTTCCAAATAGGAGACAAAAGCAATAAATATACTACACAGTCCCACTTCTCATTCTTTTGTTTAATTCTTATATTATTCTCTTGGCAGTGATTCTTTTATTAGCTAATCTTTCTCCTGAAAAAAAAATTAAAAAAATAAAAAATAAATAAAACTTTAAGATATTGGAGAAAAGGAGAACTAAGGTAGGAACACAGTAGCAACATGTGTGGAAATCAAAATACCATACATAAAACTGCCTAAAAACACCATCCAAAAGCCAATCATACATGAGTGCTCTATGCTAAGTAATGATTCTGTCCAAGGCCCTATCCAGCCTTGCTTCAAATGGTGTAGAATTCCATTTCCGTCGTTCATCCTGCACATAACCGAAAACAATTTCAGCATCTAACTCAGGGACTAGCAAATAATTTGACCATGAATTAACCCTATACAAGTACCTCTCCATTTTTTCTTAAAGTGTTTGACATTCCTTTGCTTGAAGAAGAGCCTGAATCTGAGTCCATGGTCTGACCAGTATGACTCCAGTAGCTTCCAATGGTCCCTATGACGGGTGTTTCAGGTGTCTTGCTTCTTCCCCGTCTAGGAGAAGTGGATGCAGAGATTTGTTTGACCTCATTCGATGTTAGTTCTCCTAAAATAGGTCTACCATCATGGCTTCTTGGAGAGCTTATCCTCTGAGATGGAGAATTCCCGACAGAATTAGCACTGCCCTTTGACAGGAGTGTTGTTGCAGGCTCAACTAACCAACTAGACAGGCTAGTATCCACAGCAATTTCTTGATCCAAATGCTTCTCCTTGTTAACGTTTGTTTTAGTCCATAGCTTGAAACTAGGCTCCGAACTATTGCTTATGCCGAGATCATGCGCTGCATTGATGTTTTCCTTGTCCTGCTGGTGCACTGGTGAAGCTGCTCTAGCTTTGACTGCCTTCCATTGAGGGAGATTTTCTACTGGACTTGACACAGAATCAACATTCCGATTGCTCCCTTGACCGTTTCGATTAGGCCCTATTGCCTTATGTTCCTCATGAGATGACACATATTTTGGCATTGGACTAGAGACCTCCTTTTCACCAACTTCGGTTTCACACACTTGTTTTCTTGAGTCAATTGACAAGGAAAACAGCGATTCAGATGAGTCTTCTTGTGCCAAAATTTGACCACCCCCATCTCGTAAGTCTAAATCTTCAAATTCTTCATTTGTGTAATCTCGATATCTATGGTTTGGAGGGTAAATGAGATTAGATATTGATTTGCTTGTATTTGATGGCTCTTCCTCTTTTTCTTCTTTGTTCTCACTCTTTTCCTTTCCATTGTTTTCTCTGACATAATTATTAGCAGCTTCTTCTGCATATAATGTCCCATAGTCGATCTTTGCATTCAAATCAAATGCTACCTTTGTTTCCCCATTGTTGGTCAGTTGTTCCTCAGGCTTCTCTCTACCAAGAACGTTACCATTAATAAAGCCATTAACAATCAATTTATGTAACATAAAACAAAAAGCCCACAAAATCTATGAACCAAAAGTCCCTTTCAAACTCAAAAACAAAGAAAAATCCAAACTTTTAAAGCTCATAACACTGAATATGACTTACTCTGGTTCTTTAATGGGGTTAATAATGGGTTCTTGAATGACTTCTTGCTTTGTTGCAACATCAAGTTGCAGAGTTTCATTAACTCCATCTCTCTGCAATAAATCAAGTAATAAATACTCCAGCTTTAATAATAAAACTTCAAAAAAAGGAAATACCCATGAAGAATCAAGATTGAAAATGGACTTACATTGCCTTTAGAAGGAGAAACATTCATCAAAAGTTGGTGTTTTTTATGCTTAGAAAAACTAAAACATGCTAAAAAGCACCTCATTATATAAATTAGATCTTGAAATGCAAGTAAAAGAGTGAACTTTTTGTTAAAAGAAAGAAAGAAAGAAAGAGAAATGAATAATGGTTTGGATGGGGAAAAGGAACTAAGAGAGGATGGAGGGCCTGTGGTTATGGCTATGAAGGGGCTAAGGTAGCAGAAGAAATCTTGATTCTGGGGGTCTTCAAAATTCGACCGTTAGGGTAATTTTTTTTTTTAAAAAAAAATGCTGTTAGTTAGGGACAAGCATGGCATGGATATGCTTGGCTGGTGCAGGAGAAACTCTGTCTCACTGACTTCTGCAAAAAAAAAAAAAAAAAAGCCACTAATCCCAAAATTAATGAAATTTTTTAACAAAAATTGTCCCCCCCCCCCCATTTTTTAATTGATGTTAAAATAATGCTTGTACGTAGGCTTCCATTTGACATGAATTAGGATAATTTTCATATATTGCAAGATAATTTATTTATTTATTTTTTACCAAAAAAAAAGGAAAAATCAGGTTTCAAAGTATACAAGTTTTACAAATTAAAATGAGAGCCTTTTATATATAATTATTACTAATAGAATGGTGTATATACATCTAGTGTCTAGAAGACACATCTTCTATTTTTATCAACCAAAGTGTATAATATTCAGATGATGTATGTTAAATCATATCATTGGATGTAATATATCCAGTGTAAGTAAGACTTTCTCATTACTAATATATATTAGTTCAACTAATGGAAAGTTTAGATTCATTCGATAAGATTTCAAGTTTAAGTATGAAAAAAATAAATAATTGCTCCTTTGCTCCTTTGTGGATTTATAATAGTTACCGAAAGAATTTTTTGAAATTTTGGAATAGTTAGACCTCTTATAACTATTGCATATCAAAAAAATATTAAAAAAAATTATCAAAGTAATTTTTTCAACAATATATACTATTTATGGAAATTCAACCTATAATCTTTTAATATTTTTAAAAAATTACCATTTAATTTTTTATAGTTAATCTTTTCAAACTTACATATTATTGAGATGGCACATCACAAATGAATGTAACCACACCACATTAACATCAATGTAATGTATCCAATTTTTTTTTTCAAGAAGGTGATAGGAAAGTGTCAAATTCACAAGCATCAATTTTTTTTTGGACCCACACCAACATTGTACCTTATAAAAAACAAAACAGAAAACAGCATTAGACTGCTCTGATTAAGAGACCAATGATGAGTAATTAAGGTGTATAAGTTATGATGAATACTATGTTTAAAAAAAAAAAGTTATGATGAATAAGAAAGAGACAAGTTTATTTCCAAAAAGAAAGTGGCAAGTAAATAAGACAATAAAAAAGGATTAAACAGTCAAGTTTGCTTGTCCATCAAATAAAGATAAAAAGCATAATTAAGCTTGTCATGGGAGGCTACTTATCTTAAGGTTTTATTAATAATAATTAAAGTGTCAATTATTCTTTTGACAAAAAAAAAGTACAAATTAATGCTCAAAAGAACAAGTGCATATTATTCACTTCCTTGTCCACCATTAATTTATAAAGCAACTCTTATTATGATACTCATGATCATCATATAAGTTACACATTATATTCCCTTCCATTACTAAAATTAAATAATTAATCACTTATGTTGTTCAAAAATATTTAATTAATCATTTATTGTATGTTTGAAATAAATAAAACTTATAAAACTTATTTATAAATTTAATTAAATATATTTAATTAAAATAAAAATTCTGTTCAATTATAACTTTTTAATTTTATAAAATTATTTTTTCAAGAGATAAAAAATTATTTATTATTAAATCAAATTTTAAAAATCATTCCGTTAGATATTCATTTAAATCAAATATATTATTTTAAAATAATTTTTTAAAATTTATTTAAAAATAAAATAAATTTATTAGCAAAATTGAAATCAAATAGGGAATTAGTAATTTGTCAAAATTTTTAAAAATTTAATGAATAAAAATTTAATTTTAAAATATTAAAAAATCATTAGTTTAATTTCTATCTTCATTTTCTTTCTCTATATATAAAAAAAATTTACTTAACCAGTTATTTGTTTTAATTACAAACTTTATTTTTAAATTTTTAAAAATTAAAAATTTTCTTTTTTGAATAAAAAAAGTAAATATTTTCTGAAATTTAAATTTTGATATGTGAGACATTAAAATTATATTGCTAAATTAAGATACAAATTCTGTTAAGATATCAATATAAACAAATAATTAACACTTGACAATTTCAAATTCAACATTTTAAATGACTGAATTAACCATAATAAGCATTTGATAACTAATATCCATAAGATATTGAAGATAATTTTATTCACTAATTATCTTCAAATTAAGTCACCTAATTTCACACGATAGATATTTTCAAAAAAAAAAATCACACGATAGATAACCTCCTCAGCCACGTGTCATCCAGTAATTGAGTCTACATCACTTTTTCAGTATGGTGTTGTTCCATTCCTCTCTCTTCAACTGTCCTTCTTTTCTCCTAATAATCAGCTCTGAATTTTTGTTCCTTCAGTTAATATTATATATATATATTGAGGAATTTATTTGTCAATAAATCAATTAACTGAATTTTTCTCATGAATTTATCAAAACTTATTAAAATTTTCCCTATAATGTTTTTGACCTTAGTACTGATAGTTTATATTACAAAAATTAGTATTTCTTTTCTAAATTAAACAAATTTAAACTTTTGATTGACACTTCATAATAATTTTATAAAAAAACTATTATTAAATCACCCTCTTGTTAGCTTATACACGTAAAATATAAAATTGAAGTTTTGTTGAAAAAAAAAAATTCACTTGGTCTAAATTTTTTGAATTTAAGTCAATGACTTAGTCTAGACTCAAGCACCTGAAAACGATTTGTGGCAATATCAATAATTAAATTCTTTACCGCTCATTAACTCTAAAAATGAAGAGTTGTGATTCTATAGATGCTACCAAGTGACACTACTAGTTCATATCTCTCACCAGTAATTTAAGTGGTAAAATATATGGATATTTAATTGAGGAGAGCGTCGAATTCACCATCTTTTTTCTCCCCTCTTTATAGTATTGGAAATTTAATTGTTTATACTAATTGTTAAAAAAAAACAAGTGACACTACTTAGTCAATGAGCAACACTATTTAACTAATGAATTTTAGATCAATTGTTTTAAAAGAAAGTCCTAAAGATTTCAGGTGTAAATCTTAGAAGGTGGAAAGTATTGGACTAAAATAGTTGCTTTGAAGTACTGGAGTATTCGTAGATAATTTTTTGAACATCCACATGCTCTCAGGAAGTGTTTGACATGGCTAGATACGTATTTTATTAGTTTATTATTTTATTTTTAAAATACATATAAAATATTATATGATACTTTTAGGATATAGTGGAACACTTGTTTAGACATTTTTTTCGCTTCAATTTTTGTATAAGTATGTATATTGACCACTTTTTATGTTTACCTTATACATGACAATAATAAATAACTATAGCAAATGTTTAAATTTTATAAATTTTCTATTTTATCATATTAATTTCAGTTTTTTAACCATCAATTTTATATAATAAAAAATAATATATATATATATATCATACTTCACCCATACCATGTCTTAAATTTTAAAAATTAAAATATCACCGTATCATCCAAGTCGCCCAAGCTTAAAAAAACACACACACTATTTTAAATATTTTATTTTATTTTATTTTATAGTTTAAATTTTTTTTTTTTGAACAATTTTTTATAGTTTAAATTAGTTATAGAATACCTGTACAGCTGTGATGAATAATCATATGATAAATAGATGAAAAAGATGTAAGTACAAAAGTTATCAAGAAGGGACCAATTACAAAATGGTCCCTGAAGAATAACAAAAACAAAAAGGAGAGAATATATCCTGTTACTGCTTACACCAAATGATACTACTCTATTGTTAACAATGACAATAAAAGATTGGACACAAGGGTGGCATGACATGGTATTGGTAGGCTATGGCAAATAAGCTTTGGTCTGTTTCACCAGATGAAGACAGGCTAGTGGGAAGCTGCACTAAGTCACCAACAAAAAAAAATAATAATAATGCTTGAGAGTTTACCAAACCCAATTTAGTAACAGGGATGATTGGCCTTATATGTACATGTAATGTCTGTTTGTTTCTTGAGAATCTGAAGTGAATATTTCTGGTCAGTTTTCCTATGCTCCTTCCTTACTTTTCTGACATTATTTCTGACAATTCTTCCTTTTTTTGGTTTCTTTTTGAAGCCAAAATAATCACATTTCATTTCAGTTTTTTTGTGGTTAAAAATACTGAAGATTAAAGAAAGAAACTGTTTACAGCTTCTTCATTTTTTTAGTGAGTTGCTGTTTTAGAAGATATTTTTTTTTTATCTTTGTGGGAATTGTTTTGTGGTGTTTTATTATGGCAGGTGTCTTTCTGCGTGTTCATCTCTTCTTAGCCCAGATGTAATTTTTTTGGTTGAAAAACAAACTTTTTAACCATTAAAAAAACTCTGCTTTTTGCAGTGGTGATCATCTTTAATGTCTTTTTCATTTATTTGTTTTCATTTTTTTGATAATATAATTCATTGGCTACAAGCTTTATTTTAAAAAAAAATAATTGTGATGAATTGTATATGAAAGTTATTATTTTACTTTCCATTTAGAAATGGACTATATATATTAATTTAGTTAATGGTTGAGAGTACTTGAGAGTTGCAATTTATGTGAATTAGTCCTTTTCTTGTATTGCTTTTCAGGTAAGACCCATGCTGATGATTTTCTTGAATAAGGAAACAATGCTATTTACATGCATAGGAAAAGTATGATGCAGAAGCTTACTTTCTTGTGATTGCTGATGGAAGGTAGTTAGCATGCAATAAGACACTAGAGGACGAAACAGCTTCAAATTGATTTTTTTTTTTTTTTTTTTTTCCTTCTTGGGGTTCTTGAACTTGATTTCAGTAAGATTTTGGAGAAAAGAATATGGAGCCACTGAGCCAGAAATCCCTTGAAAGGGTAGTTTCACAGAGAGCTCTGCAAATGGGTAGTTCATTTCCATGTCAAATTTGTGTTGTGGGTTTTCTTTGTGGAGTTTGCCTCACTTCTTTGTTCTTAGCTGCTCTAACTTCACTTGGGAGTTTTGTTCTTGGTGGGATTTCATTTTCTGCTGTTTCAATGAGAAATTCATCACCATGGAATACAAGTTCTGAGCTTATCAGTGAGTTGACTTAAATCTATTGTTCTTTTAATGTATGAGTTGATGTTCTTGTCTATCTCTTTGTTCTTATCCAGTTTTTGATCTATTTTCTATTCACAAAAAAAAATTTCCTGTTTTTAATTGGACTTTACAAAAGTTAGCACATAAGACAAGGAAGGAATTTAGCTGATTTTTAATTTAGAGGATCAAGGAAAAATTAAAATTACCTTGACTACAATTCTGAAATGATCTGTCAAAATCAATCAGAGTAATATTTTTGGTGTTGAGTGAAGATATGGCATAAATTCATGCATGAAAAAAAAATTGAAAATGAGAATGATTATAGAGTGGGGTTGAAGCAACTTTAATCTTAATAAACTCTCTTTATTTACTTGGCTGCTTGACTTTGACTAAAATAATCACTATTTATCATAATTAGTTCATCTATTTAGTTCTGTAATTACTTCAAATTCAAGCCAATAATCCCCACTTTAGAGCTGGTGATCCTTAACTAATTGTTGAAGGAATGTATCAGTGCTTGACTTTTACTAGAGTTTCTAAATTAATGCTTATTGTAACTAAGTTCATTGCTACTTTTCGAGTCATAGTTAAGCCCTAGTAGAGTTTCTAGATTGCTGGTTATTGTAATTACTAGCCATTATGCTTCACATTGAAGATTCTAATCCCTACCTTTTGAGCTAGTCTAATGGTAAGTAAAATTGAAGCTTTTTAAAAAAGAATTGTGGTCCTTAAATTTAACCTTTGTGAAGAAGCAAAGCATTGTCATTTTATCATTTGAAGTCATTCTTCAATGGAAATAAAACTGTTACTTAATTGCATCCCTAATCTATAGCAAATATGGATTAATTTCTAGGATATTGATTTTTATTTGGTGAATTTTTTTATGCCTAATAATTTTTCAGTTCATATTGCTGGAGTTTTACAACCAAAAGACATTCTTGTTGTGTATAATTGCAGATGTGGTTACAAGTACAGACTGTAAATTTAAACTAACAGAAACAGAGAGATGGGATAACTCTGACAGAACGAGACATGATGAGAAAGTTTCATTAATCCATTCAGCTTGGACTGCATTGTTATCTGAATCAGTAGGTGGAGAAAATGAGATTTTGCAGAATCTTGGACTGAGCAAGTCTGCTGTACCTAATGCCCCTCATTTGGAGAACTGTAAACTGAGTGCACAAATAAATGAACGTCTTGACAAGCGGGCTGAAAATGAGAGCTTCCCTCCTTGGACAACTTGGAAGGGATTACTAGACATGCACCCAGCATCCACTGCCAATGAGCAACTTAGATACTATAGGCATCAAGACATATCTGAAGGTGCTTATCCTCCCTGGGTATGTTTCTGAGCTATATCCTCTTATTAGAATCTGTTACGATTGAGTATGAAATTGGAAAACTGCTAGAAGTGGGATTTTTATTATCCATCGATTGCAACTTACACATTTGGCATGTACTTGGGCATTTATAGTTGTCCTATAATATTCAGCTCATTTATATTATAAAGATTGAATGGCAAGAATATGCTGTTTGTGTCTTCTTTCATTCATTTTTTTCTATGGTTTTTATAATGCTGTTCCTTAAAATGTCTCATGAAAAGGATTTATTTGTGTTGTTTTTTTCTCAGATTACTGGATCAGATGAAGAAAATTACCCTTTTACAAGGAAAGTGCAACGTGATTTATGGATCCATCAGCATCCACTAAACTGCAAGGATCCTAATATAAAGTTTCTTGTAGCTGACTGGGAGACATTACCTGGCTTTGGCATCGGAGCCCAGCTAGCTGGGATGTGCGGGCTTCTTGCTATTGCAGTAAAGGAGAAAAGAGTCCTTGTTACCAACTATTATAACCGAGCAGACCATGATGGCTGTAAGGGTATGAGCAAAAACAAAATTCATTATCTGGGTTGAAGCTTTAGATACAACTAACAAGAGTGCTTGGAATAAACTATGTTGTTACTGATATATATGACACATAATGTATGTTGGTGTAGGTTCTTCTCGCTCTAGTTGGTCTTGCTACTTCTTTCCAGAGACGTCCCAAGAATGCCGAGATCGTGCCTTTGAGCTTCTGGCCAATAAAGAAGCATGGGAAAATGGAAGTATAACTATGAAAGACAACTATAATTCAAAGGACATATGGGCTGGACGAACTCCTAGGCGAGTAATTGCTGGAGTAATTGGTTTTACATGTTTGAGAAGCTATTCTGATGTTAATTCTAAAATAATCATTACCATTGCAGGATATGGGGTGATCCTTGGAGTTATTTGCAGCCAACAACAGAAATTAATGGGAGTTTGATCACTTCTCATCGTAAGATGGATCGCAGGTGGTGGAGAGCACAGGTAAAACTAAATTGATCTAGCAATGAGAGACCGAGAGAAATCTGAACGTACAATTGACAAATATCACTTTCTTGTTAACGGAACAAAAATTAAACTTTGAACTTTTTTGACTCCTATTTGAGTACTAAGTAACTTCAATTGATAATCTCTCTGCAAGAACACAATTTCTTGTCAATTTGCAGGATGAGGAAAAACTATGTTGTCTAATTAGACTATTATATTGCTGACACTTTTCAGGCATTACGCTACTTAATGAGATTTCAAACAGAGTATACATGTGGCTTGATGAATGTCGCACGTAATACTGCATTCAGAAAGGAAGTTGCAGAGATGGTTCTTGCAACTCTTGGAAATGAATGGCCAAAGGTTTGTCAATCTTTTTATCTTCTACTCCATCTGTTAGCAACAGAACATGAAGGACAAGATCAATCCTTTCCTTTGTGCTTCAAAATTTTCTTTCCAAAATGATTCACAGGAAGCAATGAATAAGCCAAGATCAGACATTCAACAATTTGTATGGTCAAATCACAAGCCATGGATTCCTAGACCAATGCTAAGCATGCATGTAAGAATGGGGGACAAGGCATGTGAAATGAAGGTGGTTGAATTTGATGAATACATGCACCTCGCTGAACGGATAAGACAGCAGTTTCCGCACCTTAATAGCATTTGGTTGTCAACTGAAATGCAGGTCAGATCTTGATCCTGACAAGTGATGATTTCAATGTCCTTTCATTATAATTTACTCTCATGCATCAAATCTTAATATAACATTATAATTTACTTTCATGCGTCTTGTCGTAATATAACCTGTAATCTACTTTGTTTTTCAGGATGTTATCGATAAATCAAAATTGTACTCTAATTGGAACTTCTACTACAGCAATGTGACACGTCAAGTTGGAAATGCTTCAATGGCAAAGTATGAAGCCAGTCTGGGCAGGCAAACCAGCACAAATTACCCTCTTGTTAATTTCTTGATGGCTACAGAAGCAGACTTTTTCGTTGGAGCATTAGGTTCAACATGGTGCTTTCTCATCGATAGCATGAGAAACACTGGGGGGAAAGTAATGGCTGGTTACCTAAGCGTTAACAAAGATAGGTTCTGGTAGGGATATGTCTATCAATAGAACGAAAGTAGGCATGTAAATTTGAATGTAATAGTTACTAGTTGTCTGTAAATGAGTCTTCAAGTTTGTACTCTAGTGCCCCTCTTGTACATTCTCGCAATGTATGCTCAGATTAGTTATAAATTGGGCATATTACACCAAATATGGTTGGTTTATGTAAGCTATTCTTAGTACCTGCTGCAAAAGCCAGAAAATGCTGGACAAGTTGGTGTCAGGCAATTGAATATAAACACAGTTTCCTCAAGCACTAAAGTAAATCTCCATAACAAGGTATCATAAGAGTCCAAAAATTGCCGTCACTTCTCCATTCCAAAACAAAAGGCAAAATACCAAAGGGAAAAATAACAACCAATCACAAAAGGTGTGAGCTTAAAAAGCAACTGATTTTGATACAAAGATTAATGTCAAAGGAATGAAAATAGGGCATTAAAAGTAGGGGAAAAGAGAGACTTCGCTCCTCTTCAATTTCACATCACATAACAATACAACAGAAGAAGACAACAGTCTTCATAATCAAGAAGTGATTGCCTAACAAATATCTTGTAAATCATCCAGTGCGTGGACTGAAAGAAGAATAAAGATCAGATCAGCAAGCAGGGCCCTACCATCTCTTTCCCCCTGCAAAGGATTCTGACGTGGCAAAGTTCCTTAAGATATCTGTGCAATTATTCTTCAGCCTCTTCACTCAAATGATGTGCTCCACCATCCCCACCTCTTGCTGCTGCCTGCTTCCTGTGTTTCTTGCTCTTGGATTTCTTGGCCTTCATGCGACGCTTCTTCTCATTGGCATCGACCCATGTGTAGTCTGATGGTATGTAAAATGGGTCAATCTCATCCTTATACCTGTGACTATCACTATCGCTTGATTGCCCACCACGACTCCCTCTCATCCATGAAATCCATGATGTGGACCCTTCTGATTCCTTTGATTTAGCATCCTGGAAATGTGCTGGGCTGGAAAGAGGTGTTGAGAACTCCTCCACTGGCTGAAGCTCCTCAAATTTAGTGAAAGTAACCAGCACCCGAATAGTTGGGACAATGGGGATGGCAACCTGCATCAAAGGAAACAAGATATTATCATGCTGTTCACAGCTCAGTACTTGAATAGTGCGTAGGCTGTTCACAGCTCAGTACTTGAATAGAGGCTAACATTCAACTTGTAACATGTTCTTGTAAGACGGGTTATAGTCAGATACTGGAATTAATACCATCCCAAATGAACAATAACTTTTTACCAAAGCATATTTGCAGGGCCCAAGTATTTTATTCACAGCCCCCAAAGATGAAAAGGGGGGTAGGGGAACACCAGATTCCTGGTGTTCGGGATTAATCAGCACAAATGACAAAGGACGATGGATTTGTTGCCATTGCTCATTAAAAATCAATTAAAATAGTATTTAATTACTGAACTTAGCCAGTCAATTCCAACAATATAATGCAAAACAGAAAGCTCATTATTTTTCACCTATATGGCAGAGCATATAATAAATGCATAGTTGAAATGTGGCATTCATTGATCTCATGTCACTCCAAATGGTCTGTAACATTTCCCACAAACTAGATAAAGGAAATTCTCAGTTCAAGTGCCTTGTGCTTGCAGCATGATTAACATAGCATCTAACACCAAAGCCCACATTCACATTCGAACCTCACATTTCACAACTCAGTATGTAAACTCACTGAATTTGAAAGCACTGAAATTTATATCAATGCAAGTCAAGCAGGAGCACTTGTGCCTCCAAGTATGAATTGGGCAAACTACAAATAGAGCCTCAAATAAATGCCAACGTATAGAGGTCTCTTGCAACATGCTACCTAGATATGGGGGGGAGTCGCATCTTCATATCTACTAGTACTCAGAGTTCTGCTGATTTTAGCTCTAAAATGTAACTGCACTTGCGTATTTGGAGCTTGTGACAAAACAACACGTACCTTTTTAACTATAAAAAACAGATTTTTCGCATGTGAACTTTATGTAATGAGAAACTGAGAACAGCCAATGCATCATTCTCATGCATTTTCCATAGGAAAGCACAGCACAATAGGCATAGTTGGGTGCCACCCTAATGATATAGATAATTAGGTTAACAACAGCCACTAAAAACTAATAAAATCTATTTCTCAATAAAAAAAATCCACCATAAATCCAAGTCACGTGCAAAAATTTCTTCTAAACCAGGAAGATTTGTGTTAAACCACATTCTCTAATTTTACCAAGTATCGTGTAACAAGAATTAGATTATTATGTATCAATAAGAATTGGGTATCAAGGTTTCCCTCAATCTCAAGTCGCAAATAGCAGCACATCTCATTTCTCATTACAAAGAGATGTCTCCCTAAAAAATGCTATGGGTCTAAAGTGCCTAGATGACTGCAGCCAGAGTGATAATATCACTAAATTAAACAGCAGAAAGTGGACGTCAATAGATAACATAGTTCAGGAATGCATAGTAAGTCCAAACTGCTCAGGTGAAAAACCGCAAACCATGCAAATGTGAATCTTGAGCTTTTCCTTTAAAGACATTAATTAAAAGAAACTCTGAACTCATCTTATCAGCTGGATCCTGCAAAATGTTCTCTCTTTGCAAGAAAGGTCAAGAAAACAAATGAGAGGGATTCCAAACAAGAACCTAAATGTTTGTGGCTCAAGATCTCCTCAACTCAATGGTTCAACCCAGTCCTTCCAACAAACACAGAATCCCATAAATAGGTGAAGAGAAAAGAAGAGAATGCACCAGCAAAAGGAAACCAGTGTGAAACAAAAATTAATATGCTTATCATCATAATGACAGCAGCATATACTACAACTACAAGAATATATCTCTGAAAAAGAAAATGTAAAAAAACATATTGGAGAAATAGATGTAACTAGGCAGGTTGAACAGAAATAAAATATACAAAGAAGTGTTCTTAAATTACCTTGACAGGAAATGTTCCTTGAGGTAGTTTAGTCGTCAAAAGCTCCCTGAGCCTCCTAATAGCCTTGACCTTGTTGGCTAATATGTCAAGTAAAGGCAGAAGCTCCTCAGTTTTTAGATGAAAATCTGGTGTCAACCACAAGACAGGCCTTAAACCCTTCTTGTACTCACTCTCATGCTTGAGCTCACTACCGGGCCCTTTCTTCTTTTTCTTCTTGCTGCCTTTATCCTTTCCCTTCTTTGCATCCCCCAACTCCTCCCTAGAAAATTCAGATGATGATCTTTGATTATCAACTGATTTTTGGGACCCACCTTCAGGTGCCAACTTAGAAAATTTTTTCAAGATCTTTGAATCTTCAGGATCATCATTATTGTTCTTTGAGCCCTTGGTCTTCCAACCAAACCAACTCTTCTTCTCTTTAATGGAACCATTGGATTCCCCATTTTCATAGGGACCTCCTGAACCATTTTCTTGGTACTCAAAGACCCCAGGTTCCTCGTCCTCACAAAGACCATCTGAATTACCCATGCGAAGTGCAGAATCCAACTGCTTCCTCTCCTCTGCAGTCAATACTTCATCAAACTCATCATTTTCCGCACCATTTACCAATCTTTCTTCATCATCTACAGCAAAAAGCTCCTCATCGGTCATTGCACCAGGAACCCGCCTTGATTTCACACTTACCATTACATGAAGCATATCGTAAACTTTGGCCTTCCAGTTTCCAACCATCTCTGTCCTCTCTTGGCGCCTCCAATTCAAATGAGGAACAAGCTCTGCCTGAGTGACATCAATGCCTGGCCTATACATATTAGTTTGAGACATTAATGCCACTTCATGAGCAACTTCTGCTTCTGTTGGTTGGGCACCAGCCCCCTCCAGAGCATTAGTTACTTCTTTTTCCTTGTGAGCAAGAACAATTAAAGAACCTGGTGGCAAAGATAAGTTACTATTCTCTGAAGAGTATCCTTCTCCCAAGAAGAGAAAGGTTTGATCGGACCTTTGAATGCGAAAACCGTCAAACCCAGCAAGTGTCATATCAGCACGAAGGTTAGAACCACGCTTCCAGATGCGATAAGTATCTGATGGGGCAATGCGACCAATAAATGGGATAACTGAACTTTCAAAATGAAAAGTTATCTCCATGTAAAAGTCACGAATACGACCTGCAGAAGCAACAATACGTGGAAGCCTACGGCACCATTTAGCCCAAGCAAGAGGCTGGTAATGCCGAGCAATTATCATTGCAATTTGTTCCTCTCTTGTGCAAACTGCTTCTTGAAGAGCACTCCAACCATGCTCATTCTGCAGACTCCAATCTGCACCAGCAGCCATCAAAATCTCTGCAGAGGTTGGGTCTCGCAATTTAACAGCAAGATGCAAAGGTGTCTCACGGCCAGGAACATCTCGACGATCAATAACAGCAGCAACAGCATCAGCTCGTTCCTCAGCAGCGAGAGACTCTTCTTCTGTATTAACTTCACCAGCCTTAGCCAGACGAGGGAGAGTTGAAATAATGCGCCTTAAGGCTGCATAATCACGCCGTGCAACAGCAAAATGGGCAGGACTATGAGCATACTTGGAGAAATCTTCCATTGACTCCCTCTTTGCTATATTTCTTTCTATCTCTCTATTCTATAAACTCTGTTCCATTTCTTAGCAAGTATATTTCACAAGATTTCTAAGACTTCACTCGGTAGAAAACACCTACTAAGATTAGGGCTTTTCTACAATTCAGCCCTAATTCTGCCCCAAATCAAGTTCAAGTCTTTTTCAGAATCCAAATTATACCCAATTGAAAAGAGATCAATTATCACCAAAACTTCAAATGCAAAACTATATGCTACATAAGATAATAATAATTATTCATTTCCCCTCAACATTGCCCATTAGCTTCCAAACACCAAAATCACACTTCGATCAAGTGATCTTCAGCTCAATACACTGTAATCAACCTTCCCCAAAGTTCAAATCTGGAAAAAAAATAATAATAATCAAACAACAAAATTACTACATTCAAAAAAAAGAAGCAAGTGAAGCTTCTCATTCAGCAAAAATCTCCCATTAACATAAACATTTCTTCTTTACATGAAAATTAAACAAAAAAATGATACTAATTTTTTTTTTAAAATTATTTTTTTCACTTCTTAGAAACCAAAAAAAAAAAAAACTAAATCCCAACAACGAGTAACTAACCTTAACTAACTGAATTTCCAATTTCCCTCCCGAAGCAAAAATAAAATATACAAAATCCCAAAAATTTAGGTTTTTTTTTCCGGATTTCAATCCCTTGATTTTCTCACCAACCAAACAGCTAAATAAAACAAAAACAATTACCTCATTAAAAGGAAAAAATAAAGCAGCGGACACACCAATTTTCAAAAAAACCCGAATCCGACCCGACTGAATTGCTTCAGAGTCTGCAGCTTTAAAAAAAATTGAACATGAAAGACTGTTCTCTTCTTCAAAATTCTTATGAGGTAGAAGCGTGAGGGACAGAGAGAGAAGAAAAAATCGAACGGTTGAGAAGAATGGGATCTGACGGCTAGGATCGTGTCTGATAATTAATGCTGACAAGACGAAAGAAGAGAGGCGAAGATGACGTGACCTAACTCGGTCTCGACTCGGACCCTCTGACTCAATTCAGATCGCTTTCTCTCTCTCCCTGGTCTCTGTTTCTGTTTTTGTTTTGTTTTTTTATTTATTTTAAAGCGGTTGTTTTAGTTTCCCTCTTCCTCTTTGGTCTTTGCCATGTTATTCTATTTTTCCATTATTTATATATATTTTCCATTTCATGTATATATATATATATATATACACTAAACTCTAAAATTCATTTTAATAATTCAACATTCACTTCTATATTTTAATAATTATTAAAATTTAGAGTTATTCTACAATATAAATATATATATCTATATAAATACAATTAGAAATGTTAGACCACTACTAATTTAATTACAATCATCGATATATTTTATAGGTATTAGTATATAAAAATGATTAATGGTTATAATTAAATAAAAAAATCTAAAAACTCTAATTTCATTTACATAGATACAAACATTTGCACCATAGCAAGAGTCTAAAAATTCACAATATTTTTCTATAAATTTATTTAAAAAAATCAATGTAAATACTATTTACATTTAAATATTACTCTTCCCTTCCATAAAATATTATCTGTTGAGAGACCTTATTTAAACGAAAATAATTCTCTATGAATTGATCTCAACGATTGTTGGTAATAGATTCCTCTTTTAACATTGTTTTTTATATTTAATGTAAAAAGTAAGCAATATCTAAAGTAAGAAATATCTAACTTTTCAATATTTTTTATTTTTTTATTTTATTTGTTCAATTATATATATACACACATTTTTAATAAAAAATAATCAAATAAAATTATTATAATAATTTTTTGAATTTCAGTGATTAGTTTGTAGTTTTTAATTATTAAAATTATTTAAATAATTATTTTAAAATATATATTATTTACTGTTTGCTTAAAGCAAGTATTAACAACTAGTTATTTATAATTTTAAAAATTAATAGTTAAATTTATTTTAATATTTTTATTAATATTATACTAATTTTATAATATAAAATTATTTTTATTATTATCTATTTAAAAAATTATTATTTAATTAATTTATCTTTTCGAACTATCATTTAAGGCCTGTTTAGTTAAGCTATTGCAGTAAGTTGATAGCTGGTAGTTGATTAATGTTATGTGTTTGGTGAAATCATTTACAACTGTTGATATTTATGTATTAAATGACTATTATAGATATTAATTAATTTCTTTAAATTTTAAATTTTACATTTATTATAATTTATTTATTTATATGTTAAAGTGTATTTCATTATACATGTTAATTTTAATAAATATTTTGCATCTATAATTTTTAATTATTGAAAATAATATACTTAAATGTAATAAAATGATATAATAATAATAATAATAACAACAATAATAATAATAATATAAATTTAATATCTTTCGTGTGTATATATATAGTTAAATGTAATAAAATTATAATATATATATATATATATAGCTATTAATTTAATTTAAATAGATAATGATATTTAAATAAATGAGGTTAATTAAGTAATTTTATTTGAATATATAGGAGTTGTTCATAAAAAATTCTAAAATTTGAGCTAATACGACTTGGACTAGTTGGGTGTTGAACAGCTAAAATAAATATCTCCTCAAACGAGAGTAGATTCCAACTATCATTGTATACAATTGATTCATAATTCTACATTTAAACATAACATAATCGAACTTCTCATTCATAAGTTTTTTTTTTTTCAAGTTGATGTAATATTATAAAATTAAAAAATAAAGGAATTATAAAAAAAAATCACTAAAAATATAAAATAAATATAGAACTTGTCATACTTCTTTACAATAAGTTATGTTCTATTAAAAAATAAAATAAAAAACGACGTTGAACTTTTTAAAAATTGGTGATTTTTATCAATTTGT
>CATIWM010110792.1:0-10249 GCA_949671775.1 Mallotus repandus | reverse complement strand
TTTTATTAATTTTCATGTTTTTATGTTTGTTTGTGTTTAAGCTCATAATTTTAGGTCTTAGGCTAATTAATTAGATTCACTTTATCTAATAGGTTTAATAATTTAATTAGGATTAGGATTTAATTAACTAATTTGATCTTTAGGCCCATAATTAAATTTAGATTTTAGGTTAGAGATAATTTAAGTCCACTTACATTAATTTAATTTAATTTAGACTTAGCCTATTAACTTAATTCTTTTTCCATAATTTGTAGAATTAGGATCATATTAGATTAAAATATATAGAGTTAGGCCCACTAATTTAAGCTTTCATAATTTGTAAGCTTATGCTTATTTTAGAAATAAAATAAATAGACTTAAGCTCATTTAAATAAAATTGAGTAGGAATTAGGCTTATTAGCTTTAGGTTCATTTGTAAATTAAAATGTGTAAATTTAGCTCACTTTAATTAAAAATATGCAGATTAAACTAACCTAGGGTTGATGTGCTTTATATAAATGCATTTATTATATGCTTTTTCATGATTAGTTGCCTTTGGGATTGATGGATGTTTAATTAGGGTACATATGAAATTGCATGTAATTAGAGGATAAGATAGTAATTCATAAACTAATTCTAAATGAACATGAGACTAAAAGAAGTTAGTCTTTTGTATCCAGAACTCCTAGTTGTGGTGCTAGCTTATATTAGAGAATCGAGTTACCACCACCTTTGATTTGTCCCAATTATTACCCTGGGTGGCGACTCCTCATCTCCACGCCATGTCTTTGTGATAATGGTTAGTGTGTTCCCTAGATCCCTCAGCTCAAACAGTGTTGTGGTTGTAATAAACTTAGGCGCGCTCAAAACCCCATTGTCTACACTAATCTCTCCAGGAGCCAGTCCACAAATGTGG
Source organism: Mallotus repandus (assembly GCA_949671775.1). NCBI lineage: Eukaryota > Viridiplantae > Streptophyta > Magnoliopsida > Malpighiales > Euphorbiaceae > Mallotus > Mallotus repandus. Next base: position 9,354 of record CATIWM010110792.1, on the reverse strand, counting down.
GATCTCACATTCTCTAGAAGAGGAATCTTATCCCTGATAGAGAGTCCAAAGTTGTGCAGAGGATGCACATGACTGGGTCCCACACTAGAAGATCAAGAGTCCACATAGCGTCTATGATAGTAAATAAAGTTGGAAAAAAGAGGGTTTGAAAGTTTGAAAGAAAGAAAAAAAATTTGGAAAGCAAAAGAGAAAAGTAAATAAAGAGAAAGCTTTTTGAAAACAAAAAGAAATGAGGGTATTTATAAGAAAGGAAAAGGACCGGGGAGGGCCACTTAATGAAGAAAGTTGACTAAGATGGAAGCGACCTCTCGGGTTTGTATCTCGAGATTTAAAAAAATAGGGAGTTTTTTTCTTTTCTTGAAGTGTGCCTTGAAGTTAACTGTGAAGAAAATGAAGTTTTTCAAATTAAAAGTATTGTGAGTGGATTATCATGTTTGAATCCTTGAGGTTCATGTTTATGAGTGGCAGATCGAGTTTGAATCCCTAAGGTTCACGTTTATGAGTGGCAGATCGAGTCTGAATCCCTGAGGTTCACGTTTATAAGTGGAAGATCGAGTTTGAATCCCCGAGGTTCATGTTTATGAGTGACTGATCGAGTTTGAATCCTTGAGGCTCACGATTCAAGAGTGACTAATCAGTTTTGAATCCCTAAGGCTCACAATTTCAGAGTGACTAATCGGGTTTGAATTTTTGAGGCTCACAATTCAAGAGTAACTGATCAGGTTTGAATCCCCAAGGTTCACGGCTCAAGAGTAATTGATCGGGTTGGAATCCCTGAAGTTTATGGTTATAGTATCAAACAGTGACTGATTGGGTTTGAATCCCCAAGGTTCACAATTCAAGTTTAAAATTCAACCTCTTGGGTTTGAATTCCCGAGACTGACGATATTGAATTTAAGGAATTTATCTCTTGAGTGAATTTATAAGGTCTAGTATATCTTTTTACTGCTTTCGTTATGCATGTTATTATTTTCAAAAAATTTAATTGCATGATTTTAATTTTTTTAAAAAACCAAGAGGGCAAACTATAGACACTCAGTTTGATCGGCCCATAATGAAAGCCCGGTGATGAGGTAAAACGATTTTTGAATGCAAAAGAAACATGATACCTTCTTTAGAATGAATTTGAAAGCTCAAAATATCAAGCCTGAAGCCTAAAATACTAAAATCCAAGCCTAAAAGCCTATTTGCCCAAAGGCCTAGACCATGTCTAGGTTGGAGAGGCGGTCGCCTCATCGAAGAGGCGAGACCTCTTTACCTGAAACATCGGTGAAGAGGCATCGCCATTTTATAATCAGCCTATGCAGCATTAAATGCAATTTTTGGATGTATTGCACAAGAGTGTGGGCCCATATATCACTAACCGGAAGATATGTGTGTGAAAATAGGACTTTAGAGGTAAAAAGCAAGATTGGAAAAAGTGCACATGATGAGAAATAAAAAGGGAATGTCTTGTCTTAGCTTGGGGATTTGAAAAAGGCAAAAGGGGAGAGACGTAAAAGGGAACGTTTCAACTAGTTTAAAGAAAAGGCTAGACGAGTTTAAGGGAGGGGGTTTCTTGAGAGAAAAATAAAGAAAAAAGAAAGAAGAGAAGAAAAAGGAGTTTTAGCTTAAAAAGTTCATTTTCTTAAGAAGGAATGAGGATCTCTTGCATTCACAAGGATTTGAATCAGCAAACTAGTCTCTGAGGGCTAAGTTAGGAGCTTCAAACTTGTCTAAATCAATAAGAGTTCCTGTTTTTAAGCATTGAGCTTTTGATTTTATACAAAACTATATTTCTTGATTTTATTGTTTGTTCTTATGTTTATCATTCATTTGATGCAATGTTTATGATACGATCATGTAAAATACTGAATACTAGTTGTAAACTTTCATTTATTTACATCTACTTTGGGCTTACTTAAGATTTAAGTTACTGCAAATCGTTGCTGTGAAGAGATGTCATCCTTTTATGTTGAGGTGACATGATGTCACCTCTTTGCATAGAGGCAATGCCTCATTGAAGAGGCGTCATTGCACCACTAGAGCTATGCTCGAATTGGCCTCAAATCCCCATGCCAGTTTTATGTAATTTGTGTCTTTCATGTATTTGTTTTGTACTGTATTCCCATTCTGTATATAATTATCATGATAATTAAGTCCAATTAAGTATTTTTTTTATGTTTAAAAATTTATTATTTTCGTTTTATGTAAAGCTAACAAATTGGATTTTTTTTGTAGGATTTTCATGTTTGTGGGAGAAATTAACATTTTAAATTTTACAGGAATTTTAGGATGATTTTTAAATCAGCCAAGTATCGATCCCTTAATTAGTGTGAATTTATTTATTATGCTTCCCATTTTATTGCTATTTTAATTGTGTAATGTATTGTAATCCCTAATCCCATCCCTATTTCTGTGAATGTATTTTTGTAATTATTTGTGAATAATGTTGGGTTTATAAGCATGAAAATGGACTAATGTGTAAATGCGGATTAAAAGTGTAAAATGCGGCAATTAATTAGAAATAATTATAATTTTCATGTTAATAAGGAAATAAATTAATAATTAAAGGTAATAAAATACAAAACTAGCACAGAGGCCAACCACAAGGTTGGATGGGCATTCCAAAAGCCTAAACCTAGTTTCCGAACCCTTTCTTTGAGGACGGTTTTTGGGAACCTCCATGGAATCCAGTTGCTGAACAGTATGTCCCAGGTTTTATCCAGGTGGTGACTCCATCTCCAATTTGGGCTTGAAGCCTATTTTTTATTTCCTACTGGGCCTTGAGCCTACATAGTATCGTGGTCATCAAACACTTAGGTGCACGCTAAACCCCACCGTTTACAATACCACTTGACATGCTAAGGAAGTGGCAGCAATGTATTCTACCTTTGAGGTAGACAATGCAACATTTTCTTGCTTTTTTGAACTCCATGTGATAGCTCATGACCTGAGATTGAATATATTTCTTGAGTTGCTCCTTATATCATCCAAGGAATTTGCCTAATCACTATAAGTAAAGCCAGCTAACTTGATCTCTGAAACTTGAGTGTACAAATTCCAATTCCAAACAACGTACTGCAGGATCCATTTTGCAACTCCATAATGATGTTTTACAAGACTGTTCATATATCTTCAAACCATACTAACAAAGAATGAAATATCTAGTTGAGTATGACCCAATTAAATAAACCTTATAACTAAACTTTTGAAATTTCTTGCATTGGCTTTTTCAGTACCATCTTATAGCGATAATTTTTCATTCATATTCATGGGTATAGCTGCAACCTTGCAGTTGAGCATGTTAAACCTTTTGAGAAGATTTGCTGCATATTTTCTTTGTGAAATAAACACCCCATGTTCTTATTTTTATTTCACCTCAAGGCCAAAAAATAATGCAACAAACCCAAATCTAACATTTCATAACTTGCCATTATACTACATTTAAATTCATCTACAAGAGAGTGGGATGAACCCATATAGGTTATATCATCATTATAGAGACAAACTATAAGAAACTCACTGGTACCTTTTTTTTCTTCAAGTAAAGTGTGGGTTCATTCTCACTTCTTTCAAACCCATTTTGTGAGAACTATAAGTCTATCTTGCCATACTATGCTCGTAGAGCATGTTTTAACTCGTAAAGTGTCTTTCGCAGCTTAGGCACCATCTCTTCCTTATCTTTAATAATGAATTCTTTATGTTGAGTAATAGACACCTCCTCTTGCAGCACACCATTTAGAAATGTTGATTTAATATCAAATTGATACACAGGCCATTGTAATTGCGCCGTCAAAGTTAAAAAAGAAAAAAGAGAAAAAAGTTTCTTCAAAATCAATACTATATTATTGTGATTATCCTTTTGCCACCAATTATGTCTTGTGTTTTTTTATCCTCCCATTTGCATTCTGAACACCCACGTCAAGCTAGTCATGTTCTTATCATTGAGCAGATCCACTAGCTCCCAAGTTTCATTCCTTTGAATTGCCATAAGTTCTTTTTTCATTGCATTTCTCTACTTTTCTTTTTCTGTTGCTTCTTTATAAGTTGTGGGATATGTAATAAATAAATAAAAATGCACAAATTTTGTAGATCTATCTCAAGGATCTAAATTTTCTTAGGGGTATCTCATAAGAAGACTCATTTTGTGGAAGGTGAGCTGTTGCTACTTGGAGTGGAACTTATATAGCTGTTACTTTTGATGTTGACAGAGATGAATTTAGTGAATTTGTTCGTGTGGGATCAAAAACTTTATTGTTGCTTCTCTAATTCCACTTTTCCTTTTCATCAAACACTGCATTTATGATAATAGTCACTTTGCCATTAAGAGGGTTATATAGCCAATATGCTTTAGATTGAGAACAATAACCAATGAGAGTTCATTTTTCAGATTCCTCATATAGTTTCTAATGCTTTTTTGAGTTTACCAAAGAATAGGCAATACAATCAAAAATTCGTAAGTCGCTTATTAAAGGCTTTGTACCTTTCCAAGCTTTAAATGGTGTTAGATTAAACACAACCTTGGTTGGTAAAATATTCAACAAGTAGATTGAGGTTATAATTTCTTCTATCCAATATTGATTTGAAATCTCCTTAACTTTAAGTAATCTCAATAACTATATGATTCTTATGCTTTGTTACCCCTTCTGCTCTGGTGTATAAGGGGTTTCAGTCTCTTAACAAAAATGATTGAATTCATTAGAAAAGAATTCACACCCTATATCTATGCAAAGAGCTTTTATGTAAGACAAACTTTGCTTCTCGATAAAAGCTTTAAATTTCCTGTATTAAAAGCTTCTAATTTATTTTTCTAAAAATAAGCCAAACTCATGCAACTAAAGTCATTAGTCAAGAAAAAAAATAACAAGTCCCTCCAAATGATTTAGTGTTCATTGGTCCACACAAATTGGCATGAACTAATTCAAGCCTTAAAATCACCTTTAACTAGGAATGATTTTCTTATTTGTTTGCCATATAGATAGTCCTCACATAAATCAAAAGACTCAATTTTTAGCAATCCAAGAACCATACCATTTTGATTCAAGAACCTTAACCCCTTGACTTTCAAATGTCCATACTAGAGATGCCATAACTTAGACTCATTCTTTTCACCAATAGCTAACATAAAATGTTACATATTTGAGACTTCAAGTGGAAACATTTTGCTTTTGGTCATATGAACATTAGCTATTGGTTGTCCTAATTGTTTGTCTTTAATAACACATGCTTCATCATCAAATATTACTGAGTATCTACTAGCCATCAATTGCCCTACACTCAACAAGTTATGTGCTAAATTAGGAGCAAATTGAACATCATAGAGAAGTCTTACATTGATTCTCCACCTTTCATTTGTAAGGTCTCAAAGTCACAACGAAGAGAGTGCAGTTTCACTATGATCACCTTTGAGGAACCTTAAAATGTCATATGCAATGTTTTCCAAGCTCCTTTAGATGTGGTTGCTACTAAAATTTTTACGAAAATTGATGCATGAACTGCTTGTTAAATGAAGAAAAGAGTTTTCTAGTCTTTCTTTCTATTCGCCTTCAACATATTCTCTTCATCAAGATCAGCACACCCATTATCTACCAAGATCAGCACACCCATTCTCTACCAAGTCCCAATGATCTTGAGACTTAAATAAGGTCTTCATTTTAGTGCTCCAGAACTCATAACATTCTCCTTTGAAGATGGGAATGGCAAGTTGTGAAATACTAATTTAATTTCCATTAGTAGCCATGGTGTTTTTCTCTCTCACTTTTAATCACTCGCTAGGTCTAGATAAATCTAAACCTTGCTCTGATACTAGAAATGTTGGAAATTTAAAGTAACAAAGCAAAATGAACTGATATTGCATCATAGAAATTAACTATATATTATAAAAAGAAAAATTGAGTCACCTTATGCATATTATTCCACGAAAGAAAACGCCTTTATATAGGCTTACAACCAAACTAATAAGCTAAAAAGACTCAACTAATTTGAGATTTTATTGGCACTAAATCAACCAACTAACACATCAAAAATATAAGGAACAACAATCTGAAAATGACAACACTACTAAAGACCAAGTCCAACTGAGACATTGGTAACTTTGAATCAACCTTCAACAATGATCGCCCTACAATGCATAAACTCATAGAGATGCTTAGCAGGACATTAGGTACATTGAGATGCCTCTAAAGCCTTGTTTATCATTACTTGATGAGATAGTGTAAAAGTGCTAAATGACATAGAGCTAGATGAGACAAAGTAAAAGTGCTAAAATTTAGTTAATATGAAGCATGAACAAGGAAGCATATGTGAAGTAATTGTGGATGATGACTCTTCAAGACTTGCTGGTAAGTCAAGAGTGAGAACAGGAGTGAGTTGAAAAAGCGTGGCAATAATTTTTTTGATTTGTTTCTTATTAGCTTATAAAGTAATTGGTTAATCTTACTTACTGTAGACGGTGACTAAGTGGCTGTAGAAGGTGAAATGGTCATTTGTATATATATCTATGTGTGTACTACGGTTAGAGCCTATAATAATAATATAAAATGAATACTAGTATTATTATTTTTTTTTTGTTGGGGGGGCTACTGCTATCAAAAGTTAAAATATTTGCAATCTCTTATTATAGTTTAGTTTTATCTAAATTTTTTAGCTGTAAAAAAGTATTTTAACTAAGTTTATTTTTGATAATTTTATTCAAATAGTAGTTTAGTCAAAATTAAATAAAATTACTGATGCTATATCTATAAAGTATCAAATTTATTTTTCTTAAATTGCTAAATATATAATATTGTATTGATATAAAGAAATTAAAAAATGTGCAACCCTTAACAATTTTATTCAACTTCTAAATTTTGATAAAAATGTCTAGATTTATATAGTTTTTTTTTTAAACAATTTGAATATAAAAAAATTAATTTAAAATTAAATAAAAAGCATTGATGTAGAAATAGGCAAGTTAAATTTACCCTTTGTCAATTGTTGAAGCTATAAACAGTTGATTATAGATATTTTTAATATAAAAAAACTATTCTAGACACTTTGAATTTTATAAATTACTCAATTGTTTAATTATTTAATTAAAATCAGTTAAAGACACCTCATCATTAGAATGACAACTATCCATAAATTTTGAAATTTATTAACAGTGAATTTTCTTGGTAATTGTCACATTAATGCTGTTTCTTTAATTAAACCTTAATATTTTTTAGCAAAATTTAAAAATCGAGATACTATGATAAAAGGCCCAAATATTTAAATATTTTATACAAATGCCTTTATAAATATAGTAATTTAAAAGAGATAAATTTTACATTTTATATATATTACATGCATATTTTTATTTAATTTTAACTAACTAACTATTTGTACTAAAATTATCAATAATTTTTATCAAAATTAAGAAAATAGAATAAAATATTTAAATTTTCAGCATTAATATGCCTTATATTTTGAAATTGATTAAAGATCAAAGTCTTTAGTCATGAAGTGAACAAAAGTGTAAAAGACCTCCGTAAGGCATGAAGTGGTAAACTGAAACCGAAAATGTCTTTACTCTTTTCAATAGTGGCATCAGAACAAAGGTGTAAAAGAGGTAAGGCATGAAGTGGTAAACTGAAACTGAAAATGTCTTCCTAGCCAACCACAAAGGCAGTGAGCCTTCTCAAGGCTTTCAATGCAAATCTGATGTTGTTTCCGTCGTTTATTATAGTTCATACCTACACGGTGTTCCATAAATATAGGATTAAGGGACCATAAAATGAAAAACAGCCAACTACTATAGCTGCAATAGCAAGACCAGAAGAAATTCTCAAAACTACGTATGTGGCTGCAAGGAACGCTACGATCATTGAGTAAACGGATAAGCTTTTCAAAAGCATTGACATACGCAATAGTCTTCTGGTGCCGTCATTAATTTTCCTTGAGACAACCCAAAAAGGAAGAATCATTGAGGCAGTGGAAGAACCAAAGGCTAGAGAATTAGCTATCACAAATACTCCAAAAGCTGCTTTTTTGCTTAAAATTGCCACGCCTGGATGCTCATTACTGTCGCTATTATATCCTCCTGGCATTGCGATGCCTGCTGCGAAGCTGACAGTCGCAATAATAGTTGCAACTAATAAGTTAATGTTTCCCACTTCGTGGAACAGTTCAGCTTTCCTCCTTTCTTTTTCTTCTGCTGCTGCTGCTGCTGCAAGATTCAACTCATCTTTCTCGCTAAGTTGTTTATTCTCTATTTGTTGTTGCTGGTCTAGCCTTAGCGTCTCAGGTACTTGCACTTTTGTGCTTCCTCTGATTAGAGCAATATCCAAACTTGGAAGACAACAAGATAGTACCCTTGATATAGCAGCTATATCAACAGCAGTCAAACCTTCCTTGTTTTTAGCCCATAAGTCAACCCTAAGATCAGATCCTAGCTGAGTGAAAATGTCATGATGTTCTTGAAGGGCAGCTAAATGGAGCGGCGTGTTTCCTTCTGTATCTTGTGCAGTTATAAGATCACCGAGAAATGGTATAGAAAGAAGCACATGAACCACGGCTCCCTTTCCCTTCTCTGCGGCAACATGAAGAGCTGTTCGGCCTCTGTTATCAACTAACTCCGTACTATGAGGATATTGTGTAACAAGTGTTAGTACCACCTCAGCCTGCCCTGCATCTGCAGCAATGTGAAGAGCAGGCATGCCCTCTTTGTCCCTCACTTTAACAAGAGAGATGTCAAATTCTAATAATGTCTCAATGACTTGAACAATGCCCAGGTAAGCGGCATAGTGTATTGGAAACCATCCTAAATTGTCATCTTCAACAACTGCTTGTGGATATCTTTTCAACACGTCATGCATGAAATCTAAGGAAAAGAAAATTTGATATCTGTTCAATGAAGCGGTTCTTTACTAATTTACTATATATATTTTTCATGTTATGGTACTTTTAAATTTTTTTTGGTGAATTTTGAAATAATTTTCAATTTATGATTCTTTTAGTTGAGAGAAAGAAGAATTTGTTGTCCATACCGTCACTGTCAGTGGCTGAATGTCCATACTGGCTGAATGTCAATACTGCCAGTGACGATGTGGACAATTTTGTTTTTTTTTTTAAGAATAGTCATGCGTAAAAAAGGCCAACTAAAAACAGGGACAACTAAATGAATAATTTTTTTCACTATCTAATTAAGAAATGGCCATTATTATTATTATTATTATTATTATTATTATTATTATTTAAAATTATTATTATTATTATTATTTCATGTGTGTGCATGAATTTGCATGGATTGTCATTGACCTGTATGTATTGAAATGTATTGAAATGTCATTATGACCTAGTTTTTTATTTTAATTTTATAATAATTATGATTAATTAATTATAATAATATTAAAA
>CATIWM010110773.1:0-17763 GCA_949671775.1 Mallotus repandus | reverse complement strand
TTATTCTTATTTTCAGTTATCCTTATTTTTTCAAAAATTTTTATTTTTTCTTATTTTTATTTCTTTTTTATTTTTTTTATTTTTTCTTTTTTTTCTTAGTTTCTATTATCCTTATCTTTCAATTTTTATTTTATCATGATATTCATTTATCCTTATTTTCTTCATGAAGATGAAATGCCACATCACCCCAAAATGTGTCATTAAGTAATTTTATGGGATTTATGAGAAATATTGGGAGATTTTGAATGACTAAATGAAAGTTATATATTTTACTAAGAACTTGTGAAAAGCCTAAGTACCGTGAATATAATTAACTCTTAACTGATATGGCTGCCACTTTTTGTCATATGACATGTCAGCATCAATGTTAGCATTCACGTCTATCACCGATAACCGAATTCTATGATGAGGCCCTTTTGTGAGATTTATGAAAAATGTTGGGAGGTTTTGTGGGACAAAAATAAATTCGGATAATTTAATGAGAAATAACATATATTTTAGATACCATAAATATAATTAACCCTATCATGTGAGGATGCAATACACTCTAATTCAACGGGTAAAGTCAAAGTAAAACTATGTTAAAAAAAAAAATGAAGTAAAACTAAAGTATATAATAAATAAAGTAATCCTAAAATTTTCCAACGTTAAAAAAATTTATCTATTTAAATAATATTATCATTGATAAATATTTAATTATTTGAATTATTTCTTTAATAATAATAATAATAATAATAATAATGACAACTATTTTGATTTAGATAACTTTGTGCTTTTCTTTTTTGTTCGAATTTTTTAATTTTTCTTTTTAATTTGTTTTTTTCTCTTAATTTAGTCATCTTTTTATTTTTTTTCATTTTTTGAAAAGATCCTTTTACTTTTATCTTTTATTTTTTATTTTTTTCATTAGTATTAATTTTTTTCTCTAAAAAAACTAAGAGAAACGTGGATAAGTGTTTTTTATTTTTAATAATTTGAGAAAAAGGCTCTGAGACTTATTGAACACACGAAAACGTGAACATTCTAAAATATCTATGCAACCTAATTGATAACTGTTGTTATTAGTTGTTAGCTACTATTTAATTAGTATTAAATATTTGATAAAATCATTTACAGCTATTGTTATTTATATGTTTCATAACTATTATAAATATTAATTATTTTTTAAAAATTATAAAATATTACATTCACTATTATTTATTATTTATTTGTTCAAATCATAGTACATAAAATATGTATTAAATTATGTTTATTACTTTTTAAAAAAATTGTTTGAAATATAATAAAATTATATAACAATATATTTATATAACTTTCTTTGAAAAATACATCTAATACATATAAATTTTGAAATATGAATAAAAATGCAATAATATAGTAAATTTGGATTTTTAAAAAAAGTTGCTCAAAAAATTAAATAAAAATATAAAAAGTTATATATTATAAAAATGTAGTTATTAGTTTCTTTAAAATATGTAAAAATAATTAAATATGTATAATAGATAATGAGTAATGATGTAATTATATTTAAATAAATGGACATTGTTCATGAAAAGCTCCAAATTGAAATTGATATGGACAGTAACTTATAAGGGTGATAGTTATTAACTAACCATTAAAAATTATAACAAAATATTATTTTATAACTGTTGGAAATTAAATCAACAGCATTACTACCATACATTAGTATTTATGAATTCAATCCAACAACTGCATGAGTAGGCTTGGAGCTTGTCATTTTTTATTTAGGAATAAAACCAAAAGATTACTTAATTCACTAGGAAACCTTTGACATAGTATTAGTATCATTTTGCTTTTGCTAACTCCATATTAGCAAGATCACCTAAACAACTAATTTAATGGCACAAAGCATTAAAAACAAAAAATGCATTCAAATTCTGATGTGGTTTTGAACTGTACATCATAATATTAAATAAGATTTTTTTTTTTAAAAAAAGGTTATTTTAGCAAGAAATTGCCCGGTGACTGAGTTCATATCTTATACTTGGATAATATTTACTTAAAAAAAAAAAAAAGCTAATCCTTTTTTTTATATAAGATTCTGGTACTGTCCATTGATTTTTCATAATCCAATGATTTTAACTCAAGCTTCATAGTTTAACATTATTCTAATTGGGCATATTATAAATCAAAAGCAAAAACCCTTGATTTTTCAGGCAACTAGGCTTTTTTTTTTTCACTTTTAACAAAAATAAAGAAAAAGAGATTGAAAGGGTTGGTGCATGCACATCCTCAGCAGCACTAAAAGCTGCCTGGAACTGAGGTTGGCAATTGCTTTGCCATCATTTTATACTAGGCCAAACTACTTATGTCACCAATGGTTCACTAATAGACCAAGTCCTTTTGGTTTTTTTGGGTCCCTTCAAACCAAAAAGACAACGTTGGAAAGTAGGGCAACCCAAATGCTTGGTACTGTGCCAAGAAAATTGTACGAGCAAAAAGTAACAAGAAGAAAGTGGAGCTAGCGCCCAAAACTTTCATGTCACATGGAGTTTTGGGGCTATGCATTGCATCACCTATTCATCTTTAGCTGTATTTATCAGGACAATCGCTTCTTTTCTTTTTGTCCTTTTTCTAACCCTAAAAAATTGTAACAAGACAAGTTCTTTTCCTGCAACTGCTTTTGATAAACACAATTCATTAGGACTAAAAATGGAGAGCACAAGATCAACAGACCATTTATTATCCTAATACAGATCTAAACAAGAACTTGAGCAAGACTCAGAAAAAGCAGAAATGTAATGGCTATGTATTTTGAGCCTTAAATATAATGCTTAATCTTTTTCACGCAAGGTACAATCTAATTTTACAATTTGCCTTCTACATCCAACTCCCACTTCAAACCATCCAATTTAGGTCCAAGCAACAGAAGTTACTGTTCTGCTGCCATAGGTGGCCACTTTCAACTAAGACGAAGCAGGTTTCTGCAGGATAAGCTATATATTTGCACAGCCAATGGTAATAAACACAAAGCAAGTTTAAAGTAAACACTCATCTGAACTAATGATTCAGAATGCAAAAAGGTTCATCTGCATTGACGATTTGGAAACAAATGCTAAAGTATCATCACACTAAAAAATTATAAGATGATCTGAATTGCAATAACGGCTTGATGATGAGAAATACATCCAAGAACTCAGTCTTAACATGACAGAAAATTCCTCAATATTTAACAGGCAGTACAATATAGCAGTTCATACTAAATGAATAAAAACCATTAACAAACAAACTAGTTACCCTAAATGCATGAAAAACATCAAAATATAACGAAGGACGATCAATTAAAAAAAGCGCCTGCCAAAACACAAGCAAATAGCAAGTAGCAAACAAAATGCACAATAGACCTAGTGAAAGGAATAACCTGACTTAGAGGTGTAAATGTATGCCTTCTACCATTACTGGTCCACATTATCAGGATGTGGGCTGATGCTACCAGCTTCTAGCTTGATTGTTTCATCAACCCTTCTGCCACTATCCTCAACATCTAGTACATCATCCATCATATCATCCTCCCCAACATTGATATCCTCCACTTCATCCTCTTCTTCATTGTTGCTTCCACCAGGGATCTTTCTTGTCTTAGGACCATGCTCCAACCTATGGGAGTCCAATTCTTTGTCCATTGTTTCCTGCAAGTTGGCATCATTGTTTGGCCTCCTTGCTTTCCTTGCATTTTGCCACCTTTCTAGTTCACTTTCAACATTGCCAAGATACTGCTCTGCAATCTGTTTCTGATATTCAGATAATTCCTCTCTCCTAGTAGCCTTCCATTCTGAAAATATCTGAAATGAAATGGACAGACATATAAAACATTCTTCAAAAATCTGACAGAAGTGGTTTTACAAAACCTTCCACTGCCCCTGCCCTAGCACAGGCAGGGTAGCTCCTCACGCATTCACAAAAAAGAAAGAGGAGAAGCAATGAAGGAGGAGGAGGAGGGGGGCACAGGAACTGAACATGTCTCTTCAGAAAGAGAGGGGTGAGAATGTGATGTGGGGAAGATGATTATTGAAACTTTCAACAGATGAAGCACAACTGCCCATCTTCCCCAGCTGATGCTTTTCTTTTGCAGGGAACTCTTTCGGAAACAAAGTGCATTTGTTTGTAGCACAATGCCGATACACACATCCCTGCTAACTCCATAGAACTTGAATTTTGAAAAACAATTGCCAACAAGGCGGCATGTGCCATCATGCAGACCAATTATCAAACCATTCAGCCTTTCCATAAATTATTAGAGAACAATGTTGTTATAGCATCCAAAATGTTCACCCACCCATCAGAATCACTTGGGAAGATGCCCAAATTACAAGACATGGCAGAAAACATACCTGTTCTTTGCGCTGCTCAAGCAGGGTAGCATCCTCATCTAACGGCTTCTTTGGCAAGTAATAAATTGGAGGCTCTGCCTTAGTCCTGAAAAGTACATCATGCAAAAAATTAAAAGAGTCACAGATGAATGAAAAAATACTGAGTAATTCTACCTAAGATCCTGCAAAGCAGGAGCATCCACTTGGCAAAAGTTCCTTCAATGCTACTATGCACATGAATAGAAACTTATCTTTGTCTCAAAAAACTGTGAATATGGACACTTTTGGACCAAAGTTAAAAATAACCTGCAGCAAAAAGTGAGCAATAGAACAATGTCAATGAGATTAATTACCAAAATTTAGCAAGCATGGAAAATTATATGTTCAATGAAAGAAACAGACCTTATAAAATTGCAAAGTTTTCTATGGTGCTCACTCCACCGAAGAAACAGCAATTCAAACTTCTTTTCTTCTGTTTTGGCAGCAACACGTGCTCTGAGAGTCTGCTCCAGCAGCAGAGGGAAAAAACAATGAAGAGAGTAAGAATTAGGAAAGAGATCATTCACTTCACTACAAAGTAAAGAAAATCATTTTGGGGCTCGTTAACACAACTATAATATGTAAATTTAAGAACAAACCAGATCTCTCCTCCTCTTCTCTGCAATTTGCTCACGCTCTTGCTGCCTCAACCTTTCACTTTCTTCACGTGCTCTTTGCTCGGCCTAAGGGAATTGTGAGACATTAGCCATAATGAAGGAACCACAAAATGCAAAAAATGTTCCAAAAAGTTTGTAATTGGTGGGACTCCAAAGACATTCATAATTGCAAGGAAGAATAAATTTCAGAAACAAAAATTGTTCCACTGAAAAGACAAGCTGAAGAATGATAATTATCGTTGGAATATTCATAGCTTAAAATTCTGAAGTGAAATATTAGTTCCTACAGCAAGTGGAGCAAGAAATCATATTTCTATTTCTCAAAGCAACCCTAGATGGAAATATAAAGAGAAACAGATTACTACTTCATGATTAGTGCTTTGTTTAGTCATGGAACAATGCAAATAAAAGCTTTGCTTCAGAAAAGTGGGATTGGTATGAGATGATACACTCACTCTTTGCAAAGCATTTGACCTTTGTTTATATGCATCTGATTCTGAAAGTTTCACATCATCTTTCCTGAATTTCTGCAACAGAACAATGAAAGGTGTAAGATATAACATATCATAGACACAAAAACAAGTTCATTTTAAAATAAGTAAGCCATAAAAGAAATGCAAAAGAATATTACATGTTCAACATATAAATAGACTTGCTTATGAAGACGTTCTGTATCGCAAAAAGAAAACATGGATTTTCCTTGCAAACGTTTAAGAGGTTCCAGATGAAAACAAGGCCACTTAAGTTAAGAACAGGACATGCTGATTAACCACTGTCAAAATTAGAAGCTTTATGAATGCTTAGCTTTTGCTTTTGATTATGAAATTGTGGATATTTATTCTTCAGTGCAGGCATGCAATGCCCCTTACTACATTACTTAGGCTTAAAGGTAAGAACATTAGAAAATTACAGGATGAATGAGTTTTTACTGTTGTATGAGCATTCATAATCAAACATGCTTGCTCATTAAAAGAATAATACCACAGTATATGAGTCGAGCTTTATCACTGATCAAGAAAAAACTATCGGCTAGAAACCACATCAGAGTTTGTTATTGCGTAACTTTCAATCTCTAGTAGGTAAAAATCAAGAAAATTGTTTATATATATACCTCCAAAGTACCTAAAAGTTGCCCCAGCATCCTTTTATTTCTGCTAACCAAGCTTGGATCCTCATTCTTTGGCAACACCCTGGGTGCGTGCTCAACAACTGGAAGATCAGTTTCCTACAAATAAAATCCCAACATAAAAACTCTGATATATATCAACAAGAAAATAATCAGTAACAAGATAAGGACTTAACACTTACCCTCTTTCCTGCTCTCCTGGACCAACCACTCCTTTGTAGGTTAGATGGCTTTTCATCACTTTGATCTTCTATTCTAGCCCCAACATTTTCTTCTGCATCAGTTGATTCCTTCTTCAAATCCTTTGTTGCATCATGATCCTCAACAATCTCTCCATCCTCCACCTTCATTGCCAAAATCTCAATTATACAATTATTGGACGGGTTCAAATAATAGCATAGATTATGGTAGAATAGCTCAACAGGCATCCCTACAGTTATTCACTCAAACTTACACTACATAGACCATTACTTATTCTCAACGAAAGCAACGTACAACATGTAACTTGAACAATTAAACTATAATAAAGTCTATTCCTTGAATTCCTCTAAGTGAAAAATCCAAAATTAACAAGCAGCGGTAATACAACTCAAAAGAAAAATGGAACAGAATAGGTGGTATAAATTATTCATGCATCAAATGAACATAATCTTACCTTTACAACAGCAGACAAAAGCCGCCGTTTTGCAGGTGGCTGATCTTCTGTGTCATTCCTATCAGCCTGCAAATGAATCACATAAACTAGGTAAGCCAAGAACCCAGTCTCAAAATTCTCATGTTAAGAAAAGCTCAATTCAATAAAACTCTTGCACATGAAAAATTGTCCAAGGTGGTTAAACGGGCAACATAAGTAAGCTTTAAAACTGTAATCAGAGAGGAAAATGGAGAAAACAACTGTTTAAAGCACTAATCACACTAATCAAGGAAAAAAATTACTGATCGACGAAGGCCTCTTTGTCGAGCACCATTAGCAGCAAAGTTTCGAGGACCAGAACCAGAAAACCCTCCTCCTCCTCTTCGGAGTCCGCGAGGATCACGCAGCCGCTCTGTAATCTATAATAAATAAAACCCAGAATCAGAAATGAACAGCTACCCACAAAAATCATTAAACGCATTGTATAGAGAAAGAGATAGATACTTGGCGCTGCTGACGATGGAGCTCATCGATCTCTCGCTGGAGCTCCTCCTCAGTCTTCTCAATAGCTGCGCTGCTACCCATAGTTATGGGGTGGTATTGGGTTACGCAGGAATTTTGGGACTAGTTTTACGATGAAGAAACAGAGATAAAATGCGTGCGGGTATTGGGAATGTGTCCTCTTAAGTGTTTGAGTTTATGTCTCCGTGAGTTCGTTTCGTACTAAAATAAAACCCTTTCTGAGGTTTTGGGAAATTTTAGTGGCGTTTTTTATGGGGGCGTTTCATTTGAGTGTCAGCCCAAGCTCTCTGAGCCCAAGTTTTATTTAGTGGCAAGTAAATCTAGCCCAAACACCTTTTCAACATTTTATGTGGAAACAACAATGTATAAGAAATCAATGTATTTTTATAATTTATTGTATACATATTGTTGACATTTGATTTGGTGTGGTCCAAGAATGAAGGTCCAATGATAAAAATTTAAGTAAAATAAACTCAATCTCTTTTCCCTTAATGGGCTGGTGCCTTAAAGAAAACCTTCTGATGACATCATTAAGGCGACATCTTAGTACTAAGAAGTATGTCTTAGCACTCAATCGTTGTTTTAGCGATGTAGAACTATATTTAAAATAACGAAGAAAACCATGTTGTAACGTGATTCTCTCCAACATTTTCATACACGAGACATTGTGAATATTTGACAATGTGTAAAAGGTGATAGGAGGTAAATTATAGAGGGAATTAAAAGAGAAAACAGAGAGAAGAAAGATGGGGTGGAAAAAGGAGACAATTGGAAAAAAAATGCTAAAAAGTGAACCTAAAACAATGGAGGAATTTAAGACTGGAAAAATTTAGAGATATCGTAAAACATTATAAGAATAAAATAAAATAAAAACACAAAAATTAGACTGAAGCAGAAAAGAAACCAAAACAATAGCAATAGGAAAGGTAGGAAAGTGGGAGAAGCTGTAATTTCACAAGGGAAGTGGAGTAGTGTAAAGCTAGAAGCTATAAAAACAAAATACAGCGAAGATCACAAACAATGACAAAGGTAACGTCTTTATGTTAAGGGCACCAAGTTTATGTAATAAACAACTCATTGTTTTGTATTCTCTATTGTTCATCATTTTTTTCTTACAACAAATTTTAAATATAATTATGATGCAATACTTTTAATTTATTTCAAGTAACTGTGTTAGTATTTTTAGTTGTTGTTTGTAATTTTTCCTGTATTTGGTTGTTGACTGGGATTTTAAAATAATATAATTCTAATTTTGTTTTTGAGGTGATAAAATGATGCCTTTTTGAAAAGGTGTTGCCTTTACATGCTAAGGAAAATTCACTTTGTCTTAATAGTGTAAAAACGATACCTTAACATAAAGGTGTCACCTTTGTCACTGCAAGATGGTTATGGTACAAAAATTAGTTTTTTTTTTATATATATATTTGCTTACTTACTTCCATTAAATGAATTTTTTAGTACATGTGTTGTGTCAATAATCTCCATTCAAATTAAAAATATTTTAATTTTTAAGGTTTGATTATTTTAGAATTAATTTTTTTTAGGAAAGAAGAACTTCATTACTGACGAGAATCCTGTATCAACGCATTACAAATAAAAGATGGAGGGGTAGAATCCCACTCCGTAAAACCAGCAAATGAACCTAAAGCTCTAGCCAACATATGAGCCACAGTGTTCGCTAATCTCCTAACGAAATGCATAACACAATTCATCATATCTCGTAAAAGAGATTTACAGTCATCAATAACTAAACCAACCATCTGATTATTTATGGCAGAACCTTTAAGAGACTGCACTAGTTCTAGTGAATCAACTTCAATCACAACCTTAGCTGTGGACTTTTGCATAAGCCAACTAAGAACCTCGCAGAGTCCCAACACCTCAGTAAGGAATGGATTTGCAGGACCAGAACGACTTCCATTGCCAGGTGCATAGAAAGTACTTTTGTCATCACATAAAACCCAGCCGAACCCAATCAAAATAGCATCTGCAAACACGGTCCCATCGACATTACATTTAAGCCAACCTGACCGAGGTCTCGACCGATGAATGAGTCCTTCATCTTCATCAAGTAAATGATCCCCTGTTTTGATATGCTGGGCAGTTTGCCACTGGTAGAAAAATGAACTGACCATGTTAATAATATGGATAGCTGATTGACGCTGGTTATTCCAGCAAACATCATTCCTATTACGCTAAAGTCCCCACAAAACCATCCCAGCCAGCAAGATTTTTTCCAACGACTCAAAATGAACCAGATTATAAAACCAATCAAAAATAGAACTTCCAATGTTGACAAGGTGTTGTAAATTAACCAAACACCAATAACTCAAGGCAAAAAGACAAGAAATAAACATATGTCCATAATCGATGAACACACTGGACAGAGAGGATCCACATTCACTCTTATTTAATCAGTTCATACTTCATTGGAAGGCAACCACTACAAGCTCTCCAAAGTAAATTCTTAACTTTTGAAGGGAGCTTCACATCCCAGAGCCGACCCCAAACCCCTGAATTTAGAATGCTGAACTAGTGGCATGACAACATAAATAATGGTACGCACTCTTAACTGTATAAACACCTTTCTTATCTAAGGACCACATGACAGTATCCTCAATAATTCGATTACTAAGAGGGATGCTGAGTATGAGACATTTATCTCTATCGTTCAATAGGTCCCTAATAACATCCTCATCCCAAACAGCTGCATTAATTCTCATCAGATTATAAACAATAGTTGTCTCCGTTCCTGGAACACATGGAGAGACTTTGTGGGGGTTTAAGTCATCAGGTAACCAAGGCTCAATCCAAATATTAATGCAATGACCATGCCCAACCCGCCGCCTAATACCATCCCTTATCAAATATTGAGAAGCAAGGATACTAGACCAAAAAAAACTCTAGTTATTGCGAACTGTAGCATTTAAGAAATCAAAATTAGGATAATAGTGAGCCTGAAAGAGGCGAGCAACGAGTGACTAGGGTTGTGAAAATAGACGCCAACCATTCTTTCCTAACATCGCAAAGTTAAAATCGTGCAGCTTTCTGAACCCCATACCTACAAACTATTTCTGAATACATAACCAATTCGAACTAAACAATTTAATTCCACGAGAATCCTGCTGGTTACTTCCCCACCAAAATGCATTAACCATACACTTAATTTCAGAACAAAGATGTAAAGGAAGTAAATGGATACTCATAGCAAAAGTTAGGAGGGCTTGTACTACCATTCTTATGAGGATCTCCTTGCTCGCCCTAAACAAAAAATGACTTTGCCAATGATGCAATCTAGACCATAATCACTCTTTCAGAAATGAGAAAATCACCCGCTTTTTATGTTCCACATAAGGAGGAAGACTCAAATAGGAGCCATTACTATCATTGACCACAACATGGAGAACTTTACACACCTCATCCTTTATATGCTCGAAAGTATTCTTGCTAAATTGAACAAAAGACTAAGTAAAATTCACCACCTAGCCCGAAGCTTTTTCATACATATTAAGACACTTTTTAATTCTCTTACTTTCCGCTGGATTAGCCTTAAAGAAGAGAAGGCTATCATCGACAAACAGAAGATGAGAAATTATAGGGGCATTCTAGGCAATCTTACAGCCATAAATCCATCCTCTGCTTTCATACTTATGCAAAATTGAAATTAGACCCTCAGCACAGATTATAAAAAGATATAGGGATCAAGGGTAGCCTTGCCTGAGACCCCTATATGGCAAAATTGGTCCTAATTCACCACCATCAAACAAGATAGAGTATCTAACAGAGGAGATGCACATTATAACCCAAAAGATCTATCTAGAGGGAAATCCCATATGCTGCAATATATGATTAACAAAATTCCATTCAATGCAATTGTATGCCTTAGACATGTCCAACTTTAGAGCTGTAAATCCCTCTTTCCCCTGCCTTTTTCTATTAAGAAAATAGAAAACTTTAGAGGCAATCATAATATTATCTATCATCAAACGCCCAGGGACAAAAGCACTTTGAACTTCAAAAATAAGAGAAGGCAAAAATATTTTCAAGCAATTAGCTAACATCTTTGAAATAATCTTACACAGAACATTATAAAGAGAGATGGGATGGAGATCAAAAACATATTGAGGAGACTTCTTCCTCGGAATAAGAACTATAGCGGTGTGGTTCAGGGACTCTAAAAGAGAAGTGGAATGCAACATATTCAAACAAGCAGAAAAGACATCATTCCCCACAATACCCAAATTTTTTTTATAAAAAGCCAGGTTAAAACCATCCATCCCAGGCGATTTGTCCGGGTGCATAGAAAATATAACTTTTTTAACATCATCAAAAGTAAAATCCTCACTAAGAAGATCTCGTCTTTACTTATCTAGCCTGGAAGACACATAGTCCAAAATAGCCCCATCATCACATCCCCTAGACTAAAACAACTCATCAAAATAGGACACCAATATTTCAGATAAACCAGAATCCTTTGAACGCCAAACCTCCCCTACATCCTTAAGCTGAGAAAAGCTATTTCTTTTTTTCCTGTGAGATGCCGAAAGATTAAAGTAATGGGAGTTATAATCTCCTGACTAAAGCTAGTGTTGTTTGGCACGTTGGTGCCAATAGAGCTCCTGCTGAGATAAGAGCTCATCGTACCGTTGCTTGACCTCCTGATACTGGTGTTGAGACACAGTATCATGAAATTGCTAGACCCTTCTCATCTGCTTTCTACAAGCAGCTAGTTCACTCTTAAAGCACTACCTTAACTGACCACCCCAAGCCTGAAGCATCACACTGCAAGAAGAGATTTTCTCAAGAATGGAGGAACCCAGAACACTATTCCAACTACGATCAATAATTTCAAAGCACCCTGATTCACGAATCCAGGCATTTTCAAACTTAAAACTGTAGACTTTAGAGGAATACCCAGTGATAAAAAAAGTCAAGTAAAATAGGAGAGTGGTCAGATGTATATGCTTTTAAGTTGCGAAGCTTAACAAAATTAAAAGCATTAAGCCAATGAATTGTGATAAGAGCCCGATCTAACCTCTCCTCAATGCACACCTCATGGTTTCTTCTATGTTCCTAAGTGAAGGGAAAACCTTCCATACCCAAATCCACAAGACCACAATCCTCAACTGCTTGCCTGAAACCATTCAACAACCATTGAGGATGAACACTGCCACCTCTTTTTTCATTTTGGTGCAACAAGTCATTGAAGTCACCGATGCAACACTATGGAAGAGAAGAAGAAGTACTGAGCTTTCTTAATAAATCCCAAGATTT
Organism: Mallotus repandus; assembly: GCA_949671775.1. Taxonomy (NCBI): domain Eukaryota; kingdom Viridiplantae; phylum Streptophyta; class Magnoliopsida; order Malpighiales; family Euphorbiaceae; genus Mallotus; species Mallotus repandus. The sequence continues at coordinate 5,220 of CATIWM010110773.1, read as the reverse complement.
AGGTCTACCCCAACGATCTGGACCACCATAAAAGCCAGTCTGTCTCCACTCAATCATGCTTGAAATATGAATTGAAACATCTATGTGGTTGTTAGAAAAGCTAAAGATCTTTACAGAATTTTTCTCACGCCATAAAAAGGCTAAACCACCCTCATTACCACTACTATTAATAGAAAAAACACCTTCAAAACCCAAGCTAAACGGACCTTCTCCACCTTGGCCCGAGAAATCATTATTTCTATTAAGAAAATAAATTTGAGCTTTTTAATTTGGACTAAGTCCTTAAGAATTTGAACTGTACATGAGGAGCCCAACCCACGATAGTTCCAGCTTAGGGTAGTCATAATGTTCGATGGGCCTAAAAACTAGAGCCCACTGCTTCTCTATTTTTTTACTCAAAAAGAAGCCCAGAATCATCAAGGCAAGCCTCCTTTATCAGCCTAACATCTCCCTAATCCATATTCACCCCACACTTTTTTGGGTCCACAACCACCACTCTCTCATGAAACATCTTAGTATTTAAACTCTCCACACCTTCCATATTTTGGGCAGTTGATAAAACTTCCATTACTAGGGAAGTGCCTACATTTTTGCCTTTGTCAACATCATTACTACCTCCATCACTTACATGTTTCTCGTTATGAACTTTGCCCTATTACCATCGAATATTTCAAAAAAGATTGACTTACCAATCCCAGCTTCACTTTCTTCACCACCCCATCGCCGCCGTACTTAAGAGGAGCCTCTATACGAATCCACTTAGCACCAGTATTGGATTGCTGCTTACGAGATGAAGCACACATCCATATACCAAAAGGCAATTGATCTTTTAGAACAGGATTATCAAAATACTTAGCATATAACTTATCTGTATGACCAATCATATCGCAATAAAAGCAAAATGTTGGTAAGAATTCATATTGGAAATACACCTCCGCCCAAGAACCTCCTGCCTGTTTGATTTTCATCTTACTTTTCAATGGTTTTTCAATATCTAATTCTACCCTGAGACACATATACTTTCGCCATGTTCCTCCATAGTTTTTAGGGTCGCTAGTAACATAAGAGCCAATAAAGTTTATGATATCCCTTCCAACTCTCTCAAAACTAAACCCGATTAGTAATTTGAAAACTTGAACCCATATTGCTATTTTTGAAGGAAAGCAACTACTGGGTTATTCATTGGATGCCAGACGATGAACTAGCAAAGGATGTTGGTTAAACTTCCAAGGACCATCATCAATGACTCGATGGATATCCAATTCATGGAAAAACTGGAACAAATATAGGTTAACATCAAGCTCCTTAAAAACAACTCCCTTCATCGATTTCTAAAGCATTGCCAACATATTTTGCTTCGACTCAAAGTGAATCGATCCATCTGTTAAAAAACTCTCCACCAGACAATAACGATCATCAAATTCAGACGCATCAACAGCTTCTTCCGCCACCACCAGTCCTACCTCACCATTTCCAGCATCCTCAACCGTCATATTAGCATAAGCCTCCTCAAGAGGTTCAGTTTCATGGCTAGACAAAGCCATGAAAAAAGATTTGATATGTAGTGGGTAAAACAAAAGACAAGAAAATGAAAAGAAACCACAGTGAGAGAAAGGACTAAAGATGATTACAGAAAGAGAAAAAAGAGAAAAGTTAGATAGTGATTATGGAAAAGGTCAAAAGGAAGCAGTGAAATCTAGAAAACCTTGTCAGAGGACAAGACAGACATCACCTTGTCAAAGGACAAGACTTCTAGCAAGAGCCTACTTAATTAGACAATTTAATTAAATTGAATTTAATATGGTTGGATTTTGATTAATTTTTCTTACTTGTTTATTTTAGCATTGTTATTTTGTGATTAGCCAACATAGTTAGTCCTTATTTGCTTCTAAATGAATCGGCTTTAAAGTCGTAAATGTTTCATGTTTCTAGAATTTTTTATTTAGTTTGTGCCTTTTTGCATAAGTTAATTTAATTAATTAATTAACGTATAAATAGGATAATTTGAAATTGTTAATAAACAATATAATTTTAGTTTGTGAAATTGGAATTTCTTCTCATTTTATTTATTTAGTCTATAGGGTGAATTTTATTTCAACTTTTTAGCATTAAAATATAAGGTTAAATTAAATTTATTTCATTTTATATTTTTGTGTTTAATCATATCGATTCTATAAACTAATTTGTTTATTTCTTGTAGGTTCTTTTTTCCTTTTTTGGAAGACTAATTTAAAATTTTAGCTTTAGGATGGACAGTTGCATCTGCATTGCTATACAATTCATTTTTTTACTTTATCTTTTATTTTTACTTTTCTCGTCTGCTGAAAGAGAAGCAATAACTTCTCCTCCAATTTTTTGCATGCATTTTTGTTATTCTTATTTTTGCTATTTTTTTTATACGAAGGAGGAGGGAACCCAAAAAAAACAAAACTCAGTTATTGGCAACAATACCTAAACCATCCTCCATCAGAGACTTCTCCACACCTAGAGGCGGCCTACTTAATTCTTGAAATCCATTGTTAAAATCCAGTGCAATGGAAGCTAGGGAATCTGCAACTCTACTGCCTTCCTAAAACACATGTTGAATCCGGACGCACCACTATTGATGGATAAGCCAATAACAAACATGGAGCAAATTGGATGCATCTCGATACTTCGACACACTAGTCTTGAGCATCTGAACTACCTCTTGACATCTAGCTCCAAAACAACTTGGCGATATCCTTTGGTCCATGCTAATTGAAGCCCAAGGAAAGCTGCCCATAACTCAGCAACCACCAAAGAGCACAAGCCAATACAACCAAAGAAACCAGTAATCCAAACCCCGTTCGAGTCTCTAACCAGACCAAGCATGATGACAATCCCTCAAAGCATGAAGCATAGACTCATAATGACTATAATAAACACAACCTACATCTAAAGTGAAATGGCGAGCATATCTCTCACTATTCATCATCAGTTTGCCATGCATGGAAAACCACACTATGACTTTACACTGTTGGGGGCAATTTAGGGACCAAATTTTTTGCCAAATAGAGTTCTTAATATCAATACAATTCAGGCTCGCAATCTCATTAGCAAATTTGTTGAATTAGTAGATGGTTGTAATGTGATACATGTAGTAAATTGGATTTCATTACATGAAAATGGACTAATTAAAAAATTGGATCTAATTGTAAAGTTTGAAAATTATTTGGAAAAAATTGCAACTTTGCATGTTAATAAAGGAATAATTTAATGGTTAAAAATAATAAAACATAAAATATAAATGGAGCCAAACCATAAGGTTGGGTGAACTTTCCAAAAGCACATATATAGTTTCCAAATCCAATTTCTAAAGACGGCTACTAGGATCCTCCGTGGGATTTAGTTACTATAAAGTGTGTCACAGACTTTACCCAAGTAACAATTTTATCTCCGATATAGGACTTATATTCAAAATTGTATTCTCTAGTAGGTTTCGAGAGCACACAGTAATGTGGTAGTCAAATACTTGAACGCATGCTAAATCTTACTGCTTACACATATACATATATATTTTTTAGTACCAAATTAATTTTTTGGTTCATAAATTAAAAAAATTCACAATTTTACTAAATTATTCATCTAATTTGTGTTAGATCAGTTCAAAACTAAAATTTTTTAGTTGGGCATAACTTTAATATCATTGGGTTCAGTTTGATTTTTTACAGAATCTTTACATATATACCTCAAAAACACATTCCATCAACAAAAAATCCAATTTTTTTATTATTTACATCAGCAAAAAAATTTATCCATTTTAAACGTTAATTTAAATAATTTTATTTTAATTAGTCAACTATTAAAATCAAATTGATGAATAAAATTTTATCAGTGAACTATTGAAATTGAATTATCAATAGAATTAATGAAATTTTCATATGTGTATTACTTGATTCTAAAATTTTTAAAATTTTGAAGTTTAAAAAATTTCTTAAAAAAATGAAAATGCAAAAAAAAAGAATTTTAAATATATTTTAGGTGATATATATTTTTTAGGAAAATTATCAATTTTATTTATTAATCCAAATAATTTTCGTTAGTTAAGCATTAAAACTAAATTTTTTTTTGTCTTATAGGACTTAATTGTAAGAAATTTTTAAGATAAGGTCTTATATGATTTAATTTTAGAAGAAAAAGTTATTATTAGAATAAAAAAACTTTAAGGTCCAATATTAACTTTGGGATATATTTGAAGGTCCAATTTGACCTATTGGCCGTTATATAATCCTTGTTTTTCATGGATGTTATGATTTTTTTTTTTTAGGTTTAATCTTTGTTTTGGTTCTCTTGATTTAGTTGCAAGTTAAAAAGTTCTCAAAGTGCATATTCAAAGATTATGTGACTGTAGCATGAAAAAATTAAATGAAAAAAAAAATCTTAGAATTAAAGTTCAAGTTTGAGTTCTCTACGGATGGATAAATCTGAAACCAGCCATAAAATGTCATGAATTTGAGAATACTTTTCGTTTATTTTTCGTATATGAAACAATCTCTTACACTTTTTTTCAGTTTCATGAAGAATAATCAACAATCTCACTATTTTTATTTTTATTTTTTATGTATCCAATGATATTTATTTCTGAATAAAAATAATGTCTTATAACTAGAAAACATGTATTAAATGTCTCTTGTTTTTGCAAAAATGTATTTTAGTTTCATTTAATATTGAATATTTTTCTTTATTTTCTGTATATTTTTATTAGATTTTTTTATACATGTATTAACTATCTCTTGTTTTTACAAAAATGAATTTTATATTTTAGTTTCATTTAATTTTGAATATTTTTGTTCATTTTCTGTATATTTTTATTAGATTTTTTCTATATTTTTAGTTTATTTTTCATATATGAAACAATCTCTTACACTTTTATTCAGCTTCATGAAGAATACTGGACAATCTCATTATATTTTTCATTATCTTTGATTTAATATATTATTATTATAACCTCATGGCTGGAATTTTATTTATCATGACCAAAATATAAATTCTAAAGGTGTGAAACTTGAAATATTTTTCATTTATTTTTGATTTATTTTCTATATATTTTTGGTTTATTTTTTTTGTTATTTTAATTTATTTTTGTATATAAAACAAATAACATAATATCAGCCTACTATATAGATACAAATTTAATTATTAGGTTAAAGTTGTTGTTGGGTGACATTTTCCCTAATTAGAAGTAGGTTCATCGATAAC
>CATIWM010110772.1:0-13480 GCA_949671775.1 Mallotus repandus | reverse complement strand
ATCACTGATAGTAGCACTCACAGAAGTCTCATCCTAGGCAATCACAAGAGGAATACACTTCAGGAGATGCACCTGAATGCATTTTGATAGCCACGAGACTACTTCAATAAAGATGAAGCATTGAATCCAGTTTCTCTCAACTCCTAATCTGAGGGTTTAACACACTAGCAATGCAGCTATCGACCAGAAAAGGGAAGAATGCACTCAGCACTTGAGATGAATGCACTCTTAAAATCCTCTCATCATGAAATAAAGCCTTCTAACTCCTAAACCTCTTTTGTAGGGGATGTTAGGAAGAGGAATAAAGCCTTTTTTGTATAGCATCAATGAGGGTGATAGAAAGACAAACCCAGTTCTATGCCACAACTTCAAGGGTGAAGCATTAAGACGTATGTGATCAGAGACATTGACACAATCAAAAGGGAAGAGTGTGAAAAATAATATTGCATTCTGATAAAGTTTCTTTATCTACAAACAGATCAGACTAACTTATGGTATTTTGTGCAGGGAAAATAAAAAGGAAAAGGAAGGAAAAGAACCAACACGAAAGTAAGAACAGGCAAGAAGGAAAACGCCAATCGCTCATCAGAATGTCACCCCATGTGGCAAAACATCTTGATAAATACTCAAGGGAAGTAACAAGACTCTATCCCTTTAGTTCAATGTCCATACTAAAATTCACAAATTTGAAAGTAAATTCATCTATTTTATGAGATCATGTGCGAAAACTTATCTCATGAACCTTTGATCTTAATGAATCTTTTTTATTAGCCTCACAGAGTTCAGATGTCTCATTGATAGCTCTGTGCTGAGAGTTTATAAACTCTAATCAATCTAATGCTCGCTTTACACCCGAACTAAGGAAGAAAATGCAAAAACAAAATCTATGGATTTACAGTTTATAAGGCCAAATGCATAGTTTCACCGTGAACTTTACTCAATTAACCTCTAGTACTTCTCAATTTTTATTATGTTCTATTCAACTTTTGAACTTTTATTTTAAATCTATTTAACTTTTATAATACATAAAATCGAAGTGTTTTATAAATCAATATTAATTTGAAAATAGGAGAAATTTATATAAACTAAAATAATTACGAAAGAGAGAATATAATTAAAAGTAAATTTTTTTCTAACTTGTTAATATTAGTTTTTATTTCTATTTATATTATTTTAAGCTAATTTTAATATTTTATATGTTTCAAATCATTTGAAATTAACTACTTATCTGTTTTAATATTTTATGAATTAAATATAATTAAAAAAAATACATATTAAAAGGTGAAAGAGGTTTAAATTAAAAATTTAAAAGTTAAATAAAAATAATAAAAATAAAAAAATATTAGAAATTAATTATATAAAGTTCAAGAGTGAAACTATGCATTGAGCAAAATTTATTACCTTTTTATTATTATTATTATTTTTGAAACTTGAGGTGTTGAACTGTGAAATATCCGAGACGTCATATGATAGTGTAGAAGGACTCTATATGTAATATATGAAAGAAGAATACAAAGCGAGCGGGCCCTTGCAGAGTCGAGAGTTTTGACCGGCAATAATAAGTGAAAAAAGGAAGCAAAAATCCTCTCATTCATATTCCCTTCTTCTATCGCTTCGCTAATCGCAAACCTTCACTTCTTCGTCTGATCTCTCTCTCTCTCTCTCTCATTATCTTCTGTGTTTCTTTTCTTTTCCACTGCGGCTCTCTTTCAATGGCAACAGACATGGATAATCTCAATCTCCCCACTAACACTCCTCTCCAAAACAACCCTACCAAACCCCCTTCTCCTGTTAACCCAGATCAAGTGGAGGCTACCGCACCTGCTTCCCCCCTTAAGAAGGATGCCGATGCCGATGACTCTAACACCACCAAGCCCTCAGCGAATACTGCTCCTGTCTCTGACACTGAGAAGAAGATCCGCCGTGCTGAGCGCTTTGGAATTACTGTTCAGTTATCGGAGCAAGAGAAGCGCAATTCTCGTGCCGAAAGGTATTTACACATCTCCCCCCTCTCCTCTGTAGATTTTTTCACCTTTTTTTTTTTTAATTTTTAGATTTGAATTAGGGTTTTTGAGGTGATGTTTTTGATTGGACGATGACACTTACAACAATTTATTTCCTCTGATTAATGAATGATCTATTTCAAGTTGTTTTACTTATAAATAAAAGAAACCCTAGAATTTCATTGCAGCTGTGACATTAGGTGTATTACAATTTTTCTTAAAGGAGAAATTTTTATGCTTCTTGTGCTTTTTAGGGTTTGGCTGGTATCAAATGGTTCGACTTATTATTCCATTCTTCGTACATGAGTCTTTACCTTCCCTTTCAGTCTGCATCTGCGGCTGCATGCTTGTCTATAGCTCTAATCTGTGTCTTTTAGTTGTGTGAATTATATTTTAACAAACGCTGGATTCATTTTCCTATTCGTGTTTTTATGCTAACCTGACCCGTTGCAGGTTCGGAACTGGGTCTGGGTCCAATTCAAATACTGGAGAGGATCTGAAGAGGAAGGCTAGAGCAGAGAGGTCCTTTAGGATTTTAATTGCTGTAGTTTTGCTTGTTGCTATTGAGGTGGGTTGCTAATTATCTTTTATCTCACATTCTTTATAGGTTTGGTCTTCCTGTGAATGCTGATGAGGAGGCAAAGAAAAAAGCTCGGCTTCAAAGATTTGCACCAATTTCAAAAACAGATGTGCTCAAGGAAGATAAAAAGAAAGGAACAGATTTAAGGTGTTTATGACATTCTTACCCTGTTTCACAATAGTCTTTGATTGTGCATTTTTAGTTTACAATCTAAAATGGAGTCAGGGGTAAAATATTACTGTTTGTTTTCTAGGACTTCAGAACCTTCATCAAATTCTGCCCCGGTGAATGGCAAGCAAAATATTGAACCAGTAAGGCCTTTCTTCAAAATATTATAATATAGAATAAAATGCTACATTTGGGATACTATTTTATTGATGAAATTTTCTTTTTTTTTTTCCTTAAATCAGATCGCAGCTATTGCAGACAAGGCTGGTGGAGGTTCCTAAAAAGAGAACGTCCTCTTTAAATTTTAGGTATGGTTTGCAATATGCTTTCCATCGTCACTCATGTCACCAGTCATCTTCATTTGGCAAATTACCTGCACACTGGACAGTCTTATTTAATAATAATAAAAAAAACTATCTTTGGGAGGCTTTGTTCATTTTTTCTTCTAATTTTGTGTTGTTATTTTGGCAGGTCTAGTGTTCTAACTTTTGACTCCCACAGTGGCTTCTATCCCCATCTTTATTTACAACTTGAATTTCCAGATGCAATGGTGTTTGTTCTCAGATAGAGGAGGATTATATACAGGCATTAAACAAGAATTAAGCAGTGTCAAGTGGATGTCTTGGTTTTGGATTTGCATTCCAACATCAATTTACCTTGTGAGGCCTGACGTAATCAACAACTTTGTTAACTTATCATATAATCTGCTAGATATATTAGAAATTCTGAGTTTGAAATTTTAGGTGCCAGCATTTGTTTTATATATCTTAAAGCCCTATGATATGCAGAAAAATTAGCTGTTGGTTGGTGGTTCTCATTTGGTGACTCCTTTGTCACAAAGGATATGGCCTGTGCCTCATATTTGCATACAGCTCTACTCTCATGATCCTACTTAAAGCAGCATCTCTAAGTAGACATTCTGAATTGGATTATCTGAGTCCATAACTTGAGATTTCTTATTTCGTTTCATTAGGAAATGAAGATGTTTTCAATTAGGTTGCAAAATTGTTGAAAAATCAAAATTACTTGGAAACAATTTTTATTTTATTGATATAAGCATAGATATACAGTCGTGGGTATTTGTGGTTATAGTTCATGGAAGCTGTAACATCATACCAGTGGCATCTGGAATCCTACAACTCAAGCAAAAAAGTATGCATGTTTGAAACATATTTGAAATATTTATGAGGAAAGCATGATCTCAATTTGCTTATTTTAGTTCTATGTCGATTTGACTTGAGCTTTCTATGACTTATTTTAGCTTTTCACTTTTTTTTATCTTTTTTCTTTTGGTCTCATGCCACAGCACTAGATTACATGTCATAGCCTCAAGTGTGCGCATGTTGATTTAGAAACTTTTTGAAGAATCACAATTTTACTGTTGTCAAAAGCATAATTTAGTCCTGCATCCACTGGAAAAAAAAAAAGGAAAGAATGTTCAATCAATGTGATAGGTTCTACATTGGATAGACAAGAGAGTGTGTTACTTAACGCTGCTGTTTTAAGCTTGATCATGAGGTGCATGTCTAGAAATGACATGGTTGACTTGGTTGAGATGCATTGAAGGTAAAGTTATTAGTAATCTTTTGCTTATAATTCTAGTTATTGGTTCAGAATTTCTGATATTTCTAGTTGATTTTGGAGAGAAGTTAACATTGCAAAAGTTGTTGATTGCTATTTGGCCTCACCGTAGATTGCCCGATTGCGAGTCTGGGTTGTGGGAATGGAGTAATGAATGTAGTCTGTAGTTTTGTTTGAATTATTTTTGATTATCAAATATAAGAAGCAGAGCCTCTGGGATTCTTGTTGTTATGGTCAAAAGATTTTTTGGGATGGAAGAACAGTATTTTCATTGGGAGAACATGTAAATTTTTTTTAGAATATGATTTATTATGTATTGTGCATAATTATCAATATTTGGTAATGAGGTGTTATACTATGCTCATGGTTTATGGTGTTAAGTGTGAAATTTAACTTAAATGTGCATAATGGTTTGTGGTGTGGCCTCATAAACTTTCGATATAGTTCAATGATAGCATTTTTGCCGATTTAACTCTGGTGCATTGTATTTTTATGTATAAATAACTGAAATAGAATCTGGCATGCTGGTTGGCAAAGTGGTGGAACTAAATTTACTATTCAAATGATGCCTATCTCTTCCATGGATGGATTAGAAAACAAGGCCACTTCATTATGGGGCCTCAATTTTAGGTAGGGTGCAACCGAACCAAGGTTAGCTCGAGCTTGATTTGTTTATAATCGAGCCATTTACTTTGTGTTAATGAACTATTTATGAGCTTAAATGAAATTTTAAAAAATATAAATTGTAAATTAAAATTATATATTAAAAATAAAAATTATGATTTGATTTTAATAATATATTTTTTTAAATATGAATTTATATATATTATATATTTAAAATTTGATATTAAAATTACAAGTTGACTAGTGAGCTTTTGTTCGAGTTTTATGAGCAAAGTTTTGTATAGTTTAAGTTCGGCTTGTTTATTAAATAAGTTAAAGGAGCTTTTATCAAGTCAAACATTAAACTGTTTACGAGCAATTTAGCTCGTTTATAGCCGTAATTTTAGTCACAATGCAAAATGCTGAGAAGTGTGGAGGTAAATTTAGCTACAATGCTGAGAAGTGTCGAGGTATTTAACATGGAGGAAATTTTTTTTGTATAAAATGGATGTATAAAAATAATTTGTTGATACTCAATGACTAATAAAGGGTGTGAAAATGTGAATCAACACTATGGTTTGGTTCCAATTGGAATGCCAAAATCATTAATAAAAATATTATGAATAGACTAGACTCACAAACTACTTAATTATATATTGCTGCCTACGTCTATCTTTACTTTACGGAATTTGATTGAAGTGTTTATGACTCACCCAGAAATCTACACACAAACTATCTGCATACAATTTAAATCCATCTAAATTTTACTATTATTATTATCTTGTACAGAATTTATATTAAAGAATTTTTAATCTAAACAAATACCGTATTAAAATTCATGCATCGTAGATTTTTTTTTAATCATCAATTAAAAAAATAAGGGCATTCTTCTTAATTATTTTTTTATTGGCCGCTTTTGGTAGAACTAGATGCGAAATTAACTGAAAAAACGGAAAATCCAAATCCAACTAAAAAAAGGAAAATAAAATCCTCCTCCTTACCTAACACTAATTCTTTCTTTATCTCTATATATCCTCTCTTGTTTTTTCTCGTCAACTCAGCCGAGAGTGCAAAATCCAGCGTATGAACTGATCATCGTTTTCAGGTATACATGCATATAATTAATTAATCATGGCCACCGCAGTAGAATCACCGTTTTCTTCACCAAAGATGGAGAGAGTTGCGAGGTTCTGGAGGCACTTCGTTAAGTCAAGGAGAAGTACATTAGAGTTGGCCAAGAATTACGAGGCCTTGAATATCAACCTCACTTGTGTCAAGTCCATGCCTTTCCACCATCTTGCTTCTCTCATTCAATCTCCTCCTGCTCTCCGAACCATCAAACTTCTGCTTCATAGGCTTGAGACCCGCCTTACAGTTGCTGCTGGCAATCAATCGGCCACCTTGGACAACATTGATCACCTTCTTAATAGAGTAACGGTGGTTACCTCACCCGCACCAAAAACACTATTGCAAAGCAACTAAGTTCCGACAGGTATCCGGTGAGAGTAGTTCTTTCTGCGTACATGATTTTGGGACATCCGGATGTTGTTTTGAGCGGTCAGGGAGAGCGTGAGATTGCACTCGCCAATTCTGCGCAACTCTTTATCCTACACTTTGAATCGTTGATCAGGAGTATACTAGATGACTCATCCATGTCATCTCAGCGTCGTCCTTTGAGGTCTCAGCTAGCAACTTTTGATAGAGCGTGGTGCAACTACTTGAATTGCTTCGCAGTCTGGAAGGTCAAGGATGCTCAATCATTGGAAGAGGACTTGATAGGAGCTGCCTGCCGACTCGAACTTTCTATGCTTCAAAATGCAACCCACAAGGCGATCTTATTGCAGATGCTTCCAGTCTTTCTCATGATCTGAAAGCCATTCAGCAGCAGGTCACCGAAGATCATAAGCTTTTGAGGGAAAAGATACTGCACCTGACTGGAGCTGCTGGGGTCGAGCGCATGGAGTGGGCTCTTTCAGAAACACGATCCAATTACTTTCAATCAAAGACAAATGATTATGCAGGTCCAGCTATCAGCAGCAGCAGCAGCCATGTTGCTGCTAGGATGGGTTCGTCTGTTGAAAGATTGACAGCAGATAATGAATTGATCGTAAATGAATTTCTCCATGAGCAGCACCAAAGCTTTGTTGATAGAATATTCAATACTAGAAAAGAAAACAGTATACAGGTAAAGATCTGAAAGACTATGGAGGAGGCCTTTTGGGATAGCATTTTTGAATCCATCAATCAGGACGAACCTAGCTATGACAGGCTTATTGACCATGTGAGGGAGGTGAGAGAAGGAATTATTGAGATGGCTCCAGAAAGCTGGACGCAAGAGATTGCTGAAGCTATTGATTTAGACATTTTTTCTCAGTTGCTAATGTCAGGTACCTTGGACATCGACTATCTTCGAAAGATTGTAGATTTTGCATTAGGTAGGCTACAAAAGCTCTCCTCTCCAGCCCATGAGGACGAATTGAAAGTAGCACAAGAAGAATTATTGAAAGAGTTGGCTGAAACCTGCCAAAACCGATATGACTCCAAGTGTTCACATGCCACTGCGATGATCAAGGGTCTGCGCTTTGTACTGGAGCAGATTCAGTATCTGAAGCAAGAGATAAGCAAAGCAAGGATAAGAATGCTGGAGCCTCTGTTGAAAGGACCTGCAGCTTTGGATTACCTTGGAAAAGCATTCCCCAACCGTTATGGATCTCCCTCTGATGCCGTTGCATCTCTACCATTGACTATGCAATGGATTTCATCTGTGAGACATTGCACAGATGACGAATGGAAAGAGCGTACCGTGCACCTTGAGAATTCATCTCAGATGTTGCTTCCTTCCACCACCCTTAAAACTGGTGGAAGTTTTACCCTCAAATCAAACGGGAGGGAAAAGCCTTCTACTTTTTCTGCTTCAAATGCTACCGTAATACCACAATGCAAAGGTGAAAAGATTGATTTGTTAGTAAGGCTTGGACTGCTGAAGTTAGTTAGTAGGATTTCTGGTCTGACACAAGAAGCCTTGCCTGAAACCTTCGTGCTGAACCTGGCTCGTTTGAGATCTGCCCAGGCTCAAATACAAAAGATCATTGTAATATCCACCAGCCTTCTTGTTTGCCGACAAATCCTTTTGATGGAGAAAGCAGTGGCCAGCAGCATAGACATAGAAAGCATATTATCAAAGTTAACTCAGCAATTATTGGAAACGTTAGACCATTCAGATAATGTGGGTATTGAAGAAATTGTGGATGTAATCAGTAGGAACTCACAGGATGGTTATGAGGCAGCAGACAATCACAAACCGCAAACCAGTCAATTAGTTATGGCTAGGATGGTAGAAAAGAGCTTGAGAACAGGAGATGTCATTTTCGAAAAGGTCTCCAAGGCTATCTATTTGGCTGCAAGAGGACTTGTGCTGGACGGTTGTGGACTCCAAGGAAGAAAATTAGCCGAAATTGCACAGCAGCGAGTTGGGGCTGCCATGCTCACTCAAAGGGTAGTGGAAATTGCCCAAATGTTAGTAGTCACAGCCACAGTCTCAGTCTCCGTACACAGAGAATGGTATGTAAATTTAGTAGATAAAGTTATGATTTAAACCTTTAAAATGGAGTACTTTTATTTGAATACTGATTAACTCTTGCTGTAATGGAACAATCCAACAGTAATTCAGTCATTGAGTATTTTATGCTTTGTATGTAACTCAGTCATTGAGTTGGAATTGCATGGTGGTTGTACTATCAACATCAGTGTATTAAAGATCAACCGCTTTTCACCAAAACAAGCTGCCACTCGTTTCTAAAAAAAACTTGAACTTGCATTTCACATTACATGGTGAATCATACATCACAAAGACGAAGAAAGATTCATATCACATGATCTATACAGTTAATTAAGATTTATGCAGTTCCCAGTTAATATTTAGATTCTGATTGTGTTCTTGGCATCTCTGTTTCCACATCCTGTTTCTGAAGCCAAGTCTTGTAGAGGCATTCTTCGCTCAGCCAATGGGGTTTCATGTAACAATTCTTGTTTGGGTACTTAGCAAATTAACTATCACATCTTCAAACTGAAATACTAATTCCTCGTCATCTTCTAGCAACAAGCTATAGATAGGTATGATGATAAGATACAATCAATCAATCCTGCAAATTATGAGCTAGCTAAGGCCGGGACTATTCCTCCCCCTCTAATCGAAAATGGAAAACTATTCAACGGTCTTCTGTTGATCAAATCAGAATCTATAAACGCAACCACGACTGTGATATCATCATGAAAATGTCTTCTCACCCCTTTATCAATTTTTTGCAAATCTGTATACCTCATTTCTCGTTTTCTTGCTGCTTCCATCAGTGCAGCTTTAATGAGTCTCTTGGCGATTCCCTGCATTATAAAAGATGAACAAAATGCAAAGTTGTTATAATTCATCCAGATATGATCACTAACATCCACTTTCTTGCCTATCTTATATATAACATGCAAAGGCCATGTTCAACTATTACAGCACTAGATTAAAGGTAAGGGTTGTTGAAGCTTACATTCCGCGGGAAATTTTGCACAATTTCGACAGCCTCCTGGTTGCTAAGATGCTCCCATAAACCATCAGAAGCAAATATGACGAACTGATCTTCTGGTCGGACTTTATGCACCAAGACTGATGGCTCTGAAGTAAGGATTGGCTTGTGGAAAGGCTCAGGCAGTCTATACTTGGACTGTAGAGGTTCTTTGTTGAACTGTGTCTTTTTAAGATAGGCATCGCCAATGGATCTTGAAACCTGAAAAGATAACAAAGCACAAAAACAGATTGGAAATTTGCCATAGTTTTATCAAAATCTAGTATGAACAAAATCAATACACAAAGCATCCATGCCTATGTCTTGTGTCTACCTGTAATTAATGTCTAGTATGCAACTTCTAACGCCGAATGAAAAGAGAAGGCTTGAAAATTACCTGTATGATGCCTTTCACTCGCCAAACTTTGTGCTTCAAGACAACAATCTGAGAATCATCAGGATGCAAAGACCAAAGTTCGTTTCTCACAGATTCTATATTTGCATTGTGTTCATTAGACAGTTGAATAGCTCTAATTCCTTGGCTTCCTCTTTCTGCTCTTCCTAAGACTGCTCGGGAGTCTCCAGCATTTGCGACATATAAAAGCCCATTGCATATAACTCCTACTAAACAACAAGAACCTACTGATGCCATCTGAGGCTTAGTGAGCCACTGTTTTTTCACAAGACAAAGAAAATCCTCTTCTGTTGCTGAAAAAGCCTTTTTTATAACATTTTCTGATACTTCTTGATGCTCGGACACATTTGCTGCATCACAAAAAAACAAAAAACAACACTTAAGCAACAGGTTAACTGGCTCTGAACATTATCAAGAGCTAGCAGAATTCTGCAGGAAATAAAGGAACAATTGCTGATCTTGGCCAGCAGAAAAGTTAAACATAAATTTACATACTACATCAATTGGGCAGATTATAATCCAACTTCAAACCTAAACTAAAACTGATGTACAAGTGTATACAATGCCTTCACCTCAATATGAGAACTGTCTATGTATGAGTGAGTACATGACGGGTTTTTCCCCAAGCAGCCATATGGTTACAGAAGAAAATGCAGCAGGATTAAAAAGCTAAAATCTTTAGTTTATGCTTCATCAATCATGCTGGCTATGGTTATTGAAACTAAAAGATAAAGAATCCAGCTTGATCACATCGCTTGGCAGATTTTTATTATTGTAAACCACGACTGACTGAATTAGCTTTAGCAATTCCAGGCACAGATGTTAGCAAAATTAACAAAACAATCAATGCTATAATATACCTTTGAAGTTGGTGAAAAGATTGTGATTGATAAAACATGAAGCCTCAGTTCCTGCATGTCCATCATAAACCCCAATAAAAGTCCCTTGAGGACCTGAATTGCTAGAGCTCAGAGGCCCTGATTCAAATTGGCTTTGGTCTTCTAATACATTATTAGCTTGAATTACAGCCATAGAGAAATCTCCATGAAAATGCTGGCCCAAGTCCTTGTACCACAATAACCCATAAACCTTCCCTGTAGCATCATCATCAACACGAGGTCTCCAGCAAGGTTTAACCATTTTCAAGAAAATGACACTTATGAACAACAACTACAAGATTAGCATGCAAGTTATGTTAGTAGTATTTATATTATATCATTGAAAAGAAGGACACTATCAGGAATTGTGGTTGTGTTACGATCCCACAATCACAAATCTTGCAAGCAAGTATATACCCACCAGTTGGCCCAGAAACAAAAGTGGAATAGAGAAAAAGAGACCAAAAGGGTATGGGCTAAATGAAGTGAAAGGTGGTATATTGAGACAAGAAAGCAATAGTTATAATGCGAGTTCAGAGAACATGGAGGTATGCTGGTGGGCATGTACCTTGAATCTGGGTAGAGAGTACGTTTGGTCCTTTGATGCGTGCCATAAGAAACAGAATGAGCTGTAAAAGAAGACATGAAATTGGCATTGGCAGAGTTTGGTCTGAGATCAGAGAGATGAAAGGGAGCAATGGATAAGAGAAGAGTTTGGAGTTTATTGACAGAAGATCTTCAGTTTTGTTGACAGAGAGATCCAAGCATGGTCGCAAAACAGAAACTGGATTATTATTTTTTTTAAATTGCAAATATGGCTGACATTGTTGTTGCTTTGTTGTTTTGTCTTTTTATCGTTTTTTTTTTGTATCCTTGTGGAGTTTCTAAAGTTTCCCATCTTAATACATAACATTGCATGCATATTGTATACATTTATTTGAGCAATAACTTGCCGTTTTAGCCAACTTATACTCATTGATTGTGTAACTTTTTGTTTATAGTTTTTTTTATGGCCTATGAGAGCATTTCATAATGCACAAGATATAGCCAAGAAGAAAAGATTTCGGATGGATCACACATATATATAGAACCAGCAAGGCAGGATTCATTTGATTGCAAGCTCCCACGTATTTTGTACGTGCTGCATGGAGCAAAGATGGGTGTTCATCGATCTATTATCATTATTACAAGGAAAAAAAAGAAAAAAGAAGAAAAGTGATGCACATATGGGTGTCGTGAAATGACTTCAAAACAGCGGGATGAGGAAGAGGACAACTGGGTCCAGGAGGTAGGCAAAGACTATTAGAGAGGAGAGGAAGTAGTAATTATAAATTATTCAAGTGGTACATGCATATGCACTGCAACATTTCATTTCTCCGAATTGATTTAAAACACAGCTAATGCATATGATCAACTTGACCTGCAACTGGGTGGCTCGTTATGGTTATGGTCAGTTTGGTTCTTATCATTCATCATTTCATCCATTACAACAAAATAAAACCACAGAAAAGAACAAAACAAAAACAAAAACAAAATCAGAGAGAGAGAGAAGGGATGATCACGTAATAAATGCTGGATATGTAGCAAAAGAAATTAGGATAAATTTATTATGAAACCCTTGAATTTTGACACTTTATTCTATTGAATCCCTTAATTTTTATTATATTTTACTAAGTCCTCAATCTTTTATTTTTATATAAATTAAGGACAAATTAGACTAAAGCGTTGAAATTGTGAAATAAATTATGTTTACTCTACCACAATTGTGATGTTGGTGGTAAGTTTTAACAGTGAATGTGTCATTAAAATTATCAATTGAAGCAAATAACCTCCATGAACATTTTTCTTTACATCTTGCCCTCACCATTTTTCTTTCATTATCCACATAACGTATCTCTGAATCTTTCATAACAACATATTTAGCAACCACGAACCTGAATTGTTACACAATTTTATTATTTCAATTTAATTTATCCTTAATCTATATGAAAATAAAAGATTAAGAGCTGAATAAAATACAATAAAAAAAAGAGACTCAATAAAATAAAATATCAAAATTCAAGAGCTTTATTATGGGTTGTTCCAAGAAATTAAAATCATATCGTACCATAGATTTCTCATTCAATGTCCAATTCTATAATAGATTATATATATACACATTGATGAGACTTTTTTTTTTAAAATGATGCACATGCTTAATCATTATCAGTTTGGTTGCTTCTTTTTTCAAAAAAAAAAAAAAAAAAAAAAAAAAAAAAAAGAGAAAAAGACTTGAGAGTTGAGAATTGGAGAGGATTATATTTCCACTATAATAGAGGTGGTCATTTTCTTTTAAATCGACAGCAGTAAAAATGAAATCCTATATTCTAAAATATTTTTATAAAAAAATTATCATTTAACTACTTTATGACATTTTTAGTTGTGATTTTAATTTAAACTTTGAAATAAGAGACTTAAAAAGTGATTGAAAAAGAATGAAATATAGCATAATAAAATTAAAGTTAACTAATTTAATTTTATAAATCTTTAAAAAACAAAAAATAACTAGATGTGACCATTTATAATTTTTAATGTTATCCTATTTATTTTCAACTTCAAAGTTGAGAAAAAACAGAATTAAGGAATATAAATGTTTAACTTTCAGTAACCTTTTATGATAAATACGTAAATAAAATTGAAATCCTAATTTAATTTATATTGCT
>CATIWM010110770.1:0-17571 GCA_949671775.1 Mallotus repandus | reverse complement strand
GGTTGGATAAGAGAGTAAAACATATTAGAAAGTTTAAGATTTATTATTTAATACATTTGAATAATGATCATCTATTAATATAGTGAATTAAGTACCAAACACATGTAATTAGCAAGTGAAAGGACTATTAAAATTATAAATGTGTGTTTAGCACATGAAGGACGAGCATAGTGAGACATGGTTGCACTTGTAGAGGTGTGAAAAAAAAAATAGAGAGAGGGAGTTGTGATTTAATTTTTTTTAACTGAAATTGCTCTAGCTTGAGCAACCTTCAGCTGTAGTTGTAAAGGATAAAAACATAACTTTGAGTTAGAATTTGACATTCAAAATTCAATTAAACTCGTTCAAATTCGAGAAGACTACAGGTCTAGTTATAAGAAGTTATGATTAGAGAGTCCAATTATATTAATTAAAAAAAATGCTATAGAAATTAAATAGGAATTCTAGGTCCTAAGTTAAGCTAGTGTCAATTAAAAGATGCTAGTTATACCGAGGATGCAATTATGGATAGGAAAAAGATCATTATTGTATAGCAGGTAAATATAATGAAGGTAAGAGAAATTATTAGTTTATATATCCAAGAATGTTAAGCTTAAACATAACTTAGAATAGTGCATCAGAATAGTCCATTGGACGAGACTTCTGTCGAGATTTAAAAGTGATAATAAGGCAAATAAGTATGTAAAGGTTAGCCTGTGCCATATTAAAAATTTATATTGCAATTAATTAAGAAGATCAACATCGAGTATAGATTTGATGAATGTTTACTGATAATAAGAAACGTTGAAATTTATGGTTAATAGTTGATAAGTTAATATTTTTTGCAGCAAAGAATATTGAGGTGCTATAGAGAAAATTAATAGCATGAAATTTTATGGGCCTAACTATTTATTAGCGGGAGGCCAATGTTAATAGGAATATGAACTTAAGATTTAAGGACAAATTAAATTCATCTTAAGGTGTATGAACTAGTTAATGATGACCGTTAGTAATGGGAATATAACTCGGAAAAAAAAAGAAACATATTTATTCTTGAGTTGGAGTCAATTAAAAATAATTATTAGCACATGAAAAATGGGACAATATAATAGTGAACAAGAAAATAAATTTTCAACTAAATAAATTCACTATTACAAAAGGAAAATATTTTATAACCCAAGCTCACAAATTATTTTCACTCTTGTATACATACTACAAAACTCACTCACTGGTACCTCACTTTTATTTGCCACTCATGGCACACTCTTTCTCATACACTACACACACCACTCACTTATTTACTCACACTCACAAATGATTTTCTTCTTCTCTTGGTGTGTTTTAGCATGAAACTCAACTCCTATTTATAGTGCAAAATGCACTCTACAAGAACCAATCATCACCATTCAACATTTACCAACTTTTCCATTATCTTTGTTGGCCAATTCTTTTGTAAGTGCATAGTCCACTTGCTCTTGAAGTTGGTAGAGCACTTTACTTAATTTTGATTGCACAAAAGAAACCATCTAGAGGATTTTTTTTTATTAGTAATGATTTTAACAATAATAAATATTTTTGTTATCTTGAACTCATAGCAAGGGTGAAAGAGGCAGGAAGAATTTTTCCTCTCGGCACGTAAATAATCAATATCCTAATTAATATTTTTGGATTTTTAGGTCTTTATTTCTCTTTTTTTCTTAAAGATTTTTCAATTTGTATCTAAAACGAATAG
This sequence comes from Mallotus repandus, assembly GCA_949671775.1. Taxonomy (NCBI): domain Eukaryota; kingdom Viridiplantae; phylum Streptophyta; class Magnoliopsida; order Malpighiales; family Euphorbiaceae; genus Mallotus; species Mallotus repandus. The sequence goes on along the minus strand of CATIWM010110770.1, from coordinate 15,860 downwards.
TTTAGGATTTTTTATTCTCACCTAAAAAATGAAAAAGGAAAAATAAATGACTCAAAAATAGTTTTGAATGTCAAGTTCAAAGATCAAAGTGTAAATTTTTACATTTTATTTCGTTTTTATTTTTCATATTATATATATATATATATACTAACAATAATTATGAGTTATTCTAAAAAAACACTATAATTCTAGAAAATAAAAGTAGCAAGAATAAAACATGCCAACAAATTAGCAAGAAGTACTCAAAAATATATATATGTATATATATAAGGAAAAAAAAAAAAGCTCACCAGCAGATAATGCGTGCAAAGGTTCTCCTTTGGAATTGACAGTCTGCAGAAGCAATCTTGATTTGTAATGAGGATATGCTGTGTAGATATCAGAAATCGCCATGGAAATGCAGCTGTGCACAAGCATCCCCTCTTGTGTTGACATATCAACAAGAAGTCCAACATGAAACGCATCATCATCAACTGTCGCTGCTTTTTGTTCATTTTTTTTAGGTTAGCAATTGCTTCACAAAGAAAATTCAAAAGATTTATTAAAAAGAGCAGAGTTGCCTCATGGCCACTGTATATGGGTTCTATGGTATTTTGAACTTACTTATATTCTTTTTGAGTAACGATAGATATATAGCGGACTATATTTTTTTTATTAAATTTTTTTATAAAATTATCTTTTACAATCAGAGGCGTTTCTTTTAAATTTATTTTTTAAAGAAGAACATAAGGGCCTCTCCTCTTTTTTATTTCTCAATTATAGAGCGCGACAAGAATCATTTCTATCCATTTTTAGGTATATTCTTATTTTCACTTTAAACAATCATATAGAAAAAGTGACTAGTGTTGACCGCTGACTATTAGTTTGTAGATTTTTTTTTAAGAACAGAATTGTTATTTTTAGGAGATAACTTATTGTTACCTAATTAAATAGATTGCTATATATTGGATAGAGATTTTTGCACTCTTTTTTTTTATAATTGCAATCCACTTTAACTTTATTTATAATTTAAATAACTTAATTACTCTTAATTTAAAATAATTATATGTTATTATTTCATTAAATTATGAAAAGTGTATTTTCCATATCAATCAATACTAACTTAATTATGTATATATGGTCAAAATTAATAACTTGAATGCAAATAAGAGATATTTATAATTTTATTAAATTTTTATAATATTTTATTTTTGTGTTCAACTTATATTGCTAAAATTTTATAAAAAAAATAGATATATTTCTTTCTAAATTTAGTTGTGAGTATTAATTTTTAGTTTTTTAATTGTATTAACGTTTAAAATGTTTATATACATGGTAAAAAAATTCAATGGTGAATTTAATTTTAAATTTTCTATTAAATTTTTTAATAAAATGGTATTATGCAACATAAGAAAAATGTTTACTGATGAATTTAATTTTAAATTTCTATTAAATTTTTTTTTATAAAATGGTAAAATATAATACTGAAAATATTACATGTTGTGAAAAATTAATATAAAATAAAATAATTAAAAGAAACATTTTACAAACATTAATTAAGTTGATAGAAACACTCTCTCTGTTCCTAAATAATTGTCGTTTAAGGTTTCTGCACATAGATTAAGGAATGTATTTAATATATGTTTAAAATACTATACTACCCTTATAATAATTATTAGCTTTATATAGAGTTCCAAAATGAGTAGATATCTATTCAATTAATTATCTTATATTAAATAAGGGTGAAATAGGAAAAAAGTAGTTAATATGTATTGGTAACTTAAAACAACAATTATTTATAAACAAAATTAGACTTCTAAAATGACAATTATTTAGGAACAGAGGGAGTATAATTTTTGATTGGAGGGTGCTAAAATCATTGTATCTACTATAAAGATTCAAATGGAGAGAGAGTGCAAAAATCTCTACCCTTATATATTTATTTGAGTTTTTGAGTAAGAAAAGAAGATATTATGCAAAAAGTAAAAAGAAAATAATCCTTGAACTGTTATTGGAGGAACAGTTAACGTATCAAAGTCAAAAGAAATTTACAAAAGTAGGTACTTTTTAATGTTATAAATAAAAATATCTCTATTTTTCATTTATTATATAATTGCCCTTACTTATTTACAATTACGTTCCATTTTATTTACACACTTGCCCCGTTTCTATTTCCCCATTTTATTCTTCATTTTAAGTGGGATTTCTTTTTTCTTTTTATTTTTGCTCTATTTTTTAACGCACCGTGTAGCATGATTGATCAACATATGATTGATCAACTAGAACAAACACATCTCAATCCAAAGACCAATTCTCAATCCAGAGAACAAGCAAAGCAAAAGACTTTAATATAATAACATAAAATATTTACTTATACCCTAGGCATAATATGGGTATTATAGGAATTAATATAATATTCCAAAACAACCAAAATAAAGAAAATCTGCATGATAAAAAAAAATAGAATTCGGCATGTACGCGAATGGGCGGTTAGTTGTGTGCATATGCTACTTCAAGAATTTGCTCTCAGGCACAGCTGTGTGAGAAAAGGCACACAACCATATCTGAGTCTTGACTAACGATTCTGCTTTGCTCACAATCAGGCACAGCCACATGAGAAAACACAAACATCAGTGTGCATCTGACATAACCACACAAGAAAATTCATGCATCCATGTCTGCTTTTAAATTCCACTTGGTTGCCTTATCAATGCTCCACGTAAGTCACCTCCACTTGTAAAAAACTCACCCTTAAATTATTTTCTAGATACTTAAGACTCATATCTGGCTGGAACAAGGTAAGATCAACAATAGTAAAGGTATTTGAAATTCCCATCCAACTTATCAAGTCAACTACATAAGCATTGTTGTTGATCTTCCTAAAAAATGGGTACGGTCCATACTTTCTTTGTTGAAGCTTGTTATGACCATTTTGCATTCTAGCCTTGCTAATGAACACCATCACTTCATCTCCAATATCAAACACCTTGAACTGCCTATGCTTGTTTGCCTCTATCTTGTACTTTGCATTAGCCTTCTCTAACTTATTCTTGACATTTGCTTGCACCTTTTGCACTTGCTTTGACAAATCACCAACTACTACACTAAGACCAAGTACCTTTGAAAGCTTCACAAAATCAAAAGCATAATTAAGGCATTTCATGTATATAATAGAAAATGGAGATCCACCTATTACACTATAAATGATGGTGTTATAAGCAAACTACACTCGTGCTAAAGCAAAATCCCATTGCTTTAGTCTATCTATGCAAATACTCCGAAAAGATTACCCAAAGTCCTATTAATCACCTCCATCTACCCATATATTTGTGGATGTGTTATACTACTAAAATTTAATGATGAGTTAAATAGCCTTTAAAGAGTCATCCAAAAGTGACTAAGGAACCTAGTGTCACGATCAGATGTAATAGTCTTTGACACTCCATGCAACCTTACAACCTAAAGAATAGTTTGGTTATAGAAGATGCATTTACATTCTTTTTACATGGCAAGAAATGCACCATCTTGGAAAACCTATCAACCACAACAAACATAGAATCCATACCTAGTTGAGTTCGCGACAAACCCAACATAAAGTCCATAGAAAGATCCTCCCAAATAGCAATAAGAATAGGTAATGGCATGTACAACCCTATGTTTTGTGTCTGACCCTTCACCTTTTGACATACATAGCACCTATACACAATATTAGTCACATCTCTTCTCAATCCATGCTAATAGTACCTCTCTTTCACAGCTTCAATGGTATTATCTCTTCCAAGATGACCGCTAAACCACCATTATGCAAGTCTCTAATGACCTTATCATGAAGATAAGTGTGAGGAAGATGAAACTACCCACTCTTCTTAAAAAAACCCATCACGTATATAAAAATCATCATAAGGTTATTTAAGCACACAAGTAGCCCAAATCTGCTTAAAGTCACCATCCTCTGCATATAATTCCTTTAATGTCTAAAAACCTACTATCTCTCAACTTAAAGTTCTTATCTAGGCCACTCATTGACTCAAGGCATCCGCCACCCTATTTTGCTACCCTGACTTATGAACAAGCTTATAAGAAAATTTCTCTATATAAGTTGACCATCTAGCATGCATAGCACTCCTAATCTACTTTTGTGTGCTCAAGTACTTCAAAACTTAATGATCAGTATAGAGAATAAACTCTTTGGCTATGAGATAATGCTCCTAAGTTTTCAAAGCCTTCACAACGACATAAAATTCTTTATTATAGGTAGCCAATTTACGCCTAGCTTCAAACTATTTCTCTCTAAAGAAAACTACCAGTATTTTCTCTTAGGATAAAATAGCCCCTACACTTACTCCATTAGCATCACACTCTACCTTAAACAACTTCTTAAAATCTGGTAATGCTAATAAAAGTGTTGTGTTTAACTTCTCTTTAATCAAAGCAAAGCTACTCTCTTGCTCCTCACCCCAATGGAACCTCCATTTATTCAAAAATTCAGTAATATGTGCTATAATGCTGCTAAAGTGTTTAATGAACCTCCTATAAAATGTTGCTAACCCATAGAAGCTCCTTACATCACTCACATTCTTTATAATAGGCCATTCCCTAATAGCCTTCACTTTCTCTTCATCTACTTTAATCCCTTCACTACTCACTGTATAGCTAAAAAACAATAAACTATGTCTCATGAAAACACATTTTTTCAAGTTTGCATATAATTTATTTTCCTTCAACACCTTAAACACCTTAAACACTTCCGTAAGGAGTCCAATATGCTCCTTCCTTGATTTACTATGAATCAAAATATCATTAGCAACTACAAATTTACCCAAGAAAGGTTGTAGTACTAATTCATAAGTTGTATGAAAGCACTAGGAGCATTGGTTAGCTTGAAAGGCATGACTAACCATTCATACAACCGATTCTTTGTCGTGAATGTCGTCTTCCACTCATCATTTAAACGGATTCTAATCTGATGATAGCGACTTCTTTGGTCGATCTTACGAAACATAATTGCTCCACTTAACTGATCAAGCATATCATCCAACTTTAGAATAGGAAATCTAGACCCAATGGTAATTTTGTTGATTACCTTACTATCAACACACATCCGCCAACTCTCATCTTTCTTAAGCGTCAATAAAGTCGAAACTGCACATGGGCTCATGCTCGCCTAAATGTGCCATTTACTTAATAACGCTTCTACGTTCTCCCTCAAGATTTTATTCTCCTTGGGACTCATCCTGTAATAAGGCAGGTTAGGAAGAGAAGCACTTGGAATCAAATCTATATGGTGTTGTATATCCCGCATTGGAGGTAAACCATAAGTAAATCCTCAAGAGTCACATCATCAAATTCCTCCATCAAAGTCTGCAAGAACTATATGTGACTAACATTTTTTAGGGTTTAGGTTAGGAGTAGATATTCTATTATATAATTGAATACAAATCTTTGATTAATTTGATTTTCAATTAATTCTATGTGTTGTGCTTGATTTCTTGCTCACATTCTTAGTCAGCTTGTTTGCATGTTTATAGGTAGATTAACCAACAAGAGTTAGGGGAATTTACTAGATTAAAACTCATAAGATTTAAACCACTCGACCACGAGAGTAAACGAGCTCTTCGGGGATAAAATAATTGTTAAAGAACTTAATGAGTTTTGATTAACTCCTTAATTATGAGAGTAGGTTAAACTTTACCCTTAAAATGCTTAATTGAGCTCGAGAGAGTCATTAGGTATTTTAAAATAATTACCCTTAACTAGAATCAAGGTGTTTAATAATTAAAGTATTCATGATCTGACTGGATTAGTGAAACTAAACCTGAGCTCTATGTTTTACTTATTTGATTTCCTCTTAATTATAGTTATTTAAATTCATATTTTAATTTTCTAAATTACTTTATTCTATTTGTTAGCTAAGATAATAGGTAGAAATATTAGTATTCAATATTCAATCCTCAAGGGAATGATAACTCTTTATACTACAATTCACGATCTGTGCGCTTGTAGATTTTGAATGCAGCAAGTTTTTGGCGCCATTGCCGGGGATTGACAATATTGATATTAATTTAATTTTTACTTTTCTTAAATTAGTATTTTTTTTAAATTTTTACTTGCTTTGTTTATTAATTTTTTAAGCTTTTGGTAGTTTATGAACACTCATTCTCAAGGAGCAAACTTAGAGAAGATTAACCCTAAAGTTCAGAAATTGTGCAAAAAGAATTGAAAGGAAAAGTGTGAGAAAGAAAAGCAAAATATGGCTGACGATCAAGGAGCACAACAAGCAAGGAATCATGCTTTAAAAGAGTACATGATGCCTAATTCAAGAGACAACCAAAATAGCATCATGAGACCAACTATTGAAGCTAATAACTTTCAAATCAAACTAGCGATCATTCAAATGGTTCAGTAATTCAAACTATTGGAGGTCTGCCTAGTGAGAACCCTAACACCCATTTAGCATAATATTTAGAAATTTGTGATACATTTAGAATGAATGGGGTTAGCACATATGCAGTGCAGCTCAAGCTATTCCCTTTCTCTTTGAGGGATAAAGCTAAGTTGTGGTTGAATTATCTAGCACCACAGTTGATAACTTCATGGGATTTGTTATCAAAGGCATTTTTTAGGCCAATATTTTCCATTAAGCAAGAGAACAAAATTCAAATAATAAATCATGAGTTTCACTCAGTATCATAGTGAATCTTTGTTTGAAGCATGGGAGTAGTTTAAGGACTTACGACGATAATGCCTACACTATGGAGTCCCTAAATGGCTACTCATCCAAAAATTTTATCAAGGACTCATCGAACTAATAAGGATCACCATAGATGTTATAACTTAAGGGTCTTTTATGAGTAAGACACCAGATGATGCATACAACCTCCTTAAGACTAAGGCATCTAACAATTATCAATAGCAAGGAGAAATAAGTGCACCAAAGAGAGTTATAAGAATGCACAAAGTGGATGGTTGAAACCTTCTAAATGCAAACATTGACATGCTCACCAAGAAATTAGAAGCTTCAACTAAGGCACCTAATCCAATGTTTGTTTATGCATATGAGTATTATGGAGGAGGAAATTCTACTATGGAGTGTCAAGGGAACTTTAACTCTCAAGATCCTTCAATTAAGCAACTTAATGCTTTAAATAATTATCAAAGAGGACAAGGGAACCCTTACTCCAACACATATAATCTGGGATGGTAAAATTACCTTAATTTTTTATGGTCCAATCAAGAAGGAGTGCAAAATGCCAATCAAGGATTTAAGCAGCCTCCACTTGGTTTCCAACAAAAGAATATTTTCCATCAATCATATGAGAATAAAACCAAACCTTGAAAGTATAATGGAGAGGTTTCTTAAGGATCAAGAGGAATAAAACGAAGCTATCAAGAACTTATCATCTCAAATGAGTCAATTTTTTACTTGTAATAAGATGTTAGAGAATCAAATTGCATCCTAAAGCATCTAGTTCAAGACAAAGTGGAATGTTGCCTAGTCAACCTAAAAATCCTAGAAAGTAAACAAAGGCAATAACACTAAGGAGTGGGAAACAATTACCTAAGGTGAAAGTCTGAAAGGGTGAAGAAGAGGCTAAAAAGACACACAAAAGAAAGAAGAAAGGCAGACCAAGGAGGTTAAAGAAATAAAAGAGGGTAAAAAGGAAGTTCCTACGGCAAAAACTCCACCATTACCCTTTCCTCAAAGATACCAAAAATCAAAGCTAGATAAGTAGCTTGAGAAGTTTATAAAGGCATTGCAACATCTAAAACTCAATATACCAATTTTGGATTAGAGCAACATGACGCCCTTCTATGCGAAGTTCCTTAAATATATCATTTCACACAAGCGAAAGTGGGAGGACTTCAAAACCATTCCTATTAATGAAGAATATAGTGATGTAATCCAATTTAAGCTTCCATAAAAACTTAAGGATCCAAGGAGTATCACTATTCCTTGTACTATTGGTAAAGAATTCATAGGTAGGTTTATGTGATTTAGGTGCTAGTGTGAGTATAATCCCTCTTTCTCTTTGTATGTGCCTAAATATTGGTGAACCACAACCAACAACGGTGTTACTATAATTAGTGGATAGATCCATCATTTACCTCAATGGATTTCTAGAGGATGTGCTTGTTAAAGTTGGAGACTACTATGTGCTAAGTGATTTTATCATTTTAGAGATGGAGGAGGACCTTCAAATTCTAATCATTTTTGAGTGCCCTTTCCTAGCAACAGCTAGCGCAATCATAGATGTCAAAAGAGGAAAAATTCTACTTGAAATAGGAGATAACAAAGTGGAGTTCAACGTCTTTAGAATGGCAAAGAAAACCACAACAATGGGGTCATGCTTTAGAGTGAATGTGATAGAGAGTTGCGTACAAGGAGTGTTTAAGAAACAACTCACACTCGAAGCATGTTTGGTTCATAATGTTAAGGAGGATGACATTGATCAAGAGGTAGCCATGTTCAATCATTATCTTAATGCAAATCCTTCACTTAATAAAAAGCAGTCAATCAGGTATAAACCCTTAATTTTCAATGTAATTTATGTGAATAAATTGAAGGAAGAAGAGGCACCTGAGGTTACATTAAAGGAAGAAGAAGATCCTAAGGTTGAATTAAAACCTCTTCCTTCATCATTAGGTATGCTTTTCTTGGTCCTAATTCTACTTATCCTATTATTGTGAATGCTGAATTAAATGATGAATAAGTAGAGAAAGTCCTTAGGAGAGTGAGATCACATAGGAAAATTATAGGTTATACTATTGATGACATTAAGGGGATTAGCCTTTCTCTTTGAATGCACAAGATTCACATGGAAGAAAGTTTTAAACTTTCAATTAAAAATCAAAGGAGATTAAATTGTAACTTGAAAGAAGTGGTTAAGAAATAGATAATGAAGTTACTTAATGTAGGACTTATCTATCCGATTTTGGATAATGATTGGGTTAGCCCAATCCATGTAGTTCCTAAGATAGGTGGTGTGACAGTAGTTAAGAATGAGAACAATGAATTGATGCCCACTAGGAAGGTCACGAGTTGTCGCATGTTCATAGATTATAGAAAGTTGAATAAAGCAACTAAAAAGGATCACTTTCCTTTCCTTTTTGATCAACTCTTAGAAAGATTAGCAAATCATTCATATTTTTGTTAGCTAGACGATTATTCAGGTTTATTTACATGTCCTTATGGAACATATGTATATAGGAGGATGCCTTTTGGGTTATGTAATGCACCCGTAACCTTTCAAAGATGCATGATGTCTACATTTTTTTATTTTGTTGAGGATATAATGGAGGTTTTCCTGGATGATTTCTCTGTGTATGGTTCTTATTTTGATGCATGTCTAGATAATCTTTCTAAAGTGTTGCAGTGTTGCGAGGAGACTAACCTAGTGCTTAATTGGGAGAGGTGTCACTTCATGGTGACAAAAGGAGTGGTGCTTGGACATATTGCATGGTTTTATCATCACTTTATTAAGAATTTTTCTTAGATCGCTAAACCCCTAACTAATTTACTTGCTAAGGATAAAAATATTGGATAGATAAAGTATCATTGTTCAAATAAAAATTTATTAAAATTGTAATTAATGATAGGTTTAATGAGCTTATAATATTTAAATTGTTATATAAAAAGAATATAACTTTTTATTGTTTTTAAAATTCTTCTTTAATAACATAACTCATGATTTCTTGTTATGTTATAATTAATTATGGCTATATTATTTTTTTTATATAAAATTAGTTTTAAAGTTATAAAAATATTAATTATAAAAATTATTAAAGGAATATCATATAATTATTTAAATAAAATATTTATTAAAATTGTTATGAATTATAATTATTTAACTAAAATGTTATTATTCATTTTATCATTAAAATGTTATATAAATAAATAATATTTTTATTATTCTTAAAATATTGTTAATAGTATGAAAATATATGTTTAATAGTTTATTTACTATTATGAGTTTAGAAAATTTTATTTTTTCGTGCGAAAAATGTGGTTGTGCACTAATGTGTGTATATATATATAAAAATTTATCAAAATTGCAATAAATTATAACTAAAATAGTATAATTAATTTTATTATTAATTTTATTAATAGTATGAAAATATATATTTAATAGTTTATTTACTATTATGAGTTTAAAAAATTTTATTTTCATGAAGTACATAGTTGCGTACTAATATATATATATATATATATATTTATGTATGTATGTATTTTTGGTTTTTCATTTTAATATTGTGTTTAAGTTTTAAATCAATTTAACCCTCTTAATTCTCCTGGAATTACAAATATTTTTTAATTTTTTACTTATAACTTATTTTATATTTTAAATTTCTAAATAACCATATAATAGGTTAAGATTATATTCAAAAAATTAAAAATTATTATTATTATTTTAAGTTAATTATATGTTATAATAGTAAACAAAATCGTTAATTAGAGAAATATATTTGTTTACTTGATTGCCCCTAAAATATCAGAATCTAAAAATAAAATAAAAAAAACTTTTCCACAAATTTTTATATGTACCAAATCTAATTGAATTTAACAATTATTTACAACTTAACCCAAATTACAATATGAACAAAACTGATTGCATGCATCCATTGTTTTGATTTTCTAAACGACTGTAAATTTTATCGAACGATAAAATAAATATAAAGTATAAATTAAAAAATTAACTCTATCTAGTTTAGAGAAATACTTGTTCTTTTATGATATATTTATTATGATTATATATCTTAAAAAATTAAAAATTATTTAACCATTTGTCATGACCTGAACCCCCAAGAACACGTGACCGACACTAAAAAATGAGAAAGCAATAAATTTTCGAAACTCATAATAAGCCCAAGGAATTTAATACAGAAATAAAACTAACTTTAAAATTCTAAGGAGAATTTGGCAGAATTTACCATGTACCGGGTCAAAATCAAAACTTAAAAGAATACAAATACACTCCCAAATACATATATATATCAATCACCAGCACAACTCCAATATTTCAATCCTCAATACAACACAAATATAGCAGCAACAACAACGAGTATTCAAATCTATTGCGGTGTCTAGATTACTAAATCTCTTACACATGGATAATAATAATATTAATTTAACCTACATAATACTACCGATAAAGAATGAGTCCGGCATAGAGAATGTGAACTATCTATAGACTCCCAAGTTCCTGAAAAAATAATTTAGATGAGTCAGACCTCACTGAATAAGCTAATATAGAGAAATATATATTAGTTTGAAAACCTTCTTTTATGAAAACATTTAATACAAATATTTATCGAAAAATTGTACTTAAAAAAATCATTAATTTATCAAATATATATATATATATATATAAGTCTTTTAAATCCATGGGTATATATATATAAGTACACCAAATATTCATTTGATATATTTTTTAAAAACATGACTTCCAAATACCATTTAATTAAATAAATATATAATAAAAATATAAAATAATAAAATAATATTAATAAATAACTTAGGTGGAAATTAGTGGTAGAACCCTAAACCACAAGTGTAAAAGCTATTCGGATCTCTTATTGAACCAATGACTGCAGATTTTTGAGAGTTAAGCTTTCATCGAGCTACCAGCCACAGTCAGTCTTTTATTCTAATATTTACTGGTGGTTTCCGAGAGTTAATCATCTACTGAGCTACCAGTCACCATAATAACTATCCATAAACCATAATATATCACACAAGAGCTATGTATCAACAGAGCTCCACAATTAAATTTCTCAATAAGGGCTCGACTCTAAAATCATTATCTTTGTGCACACAATTCTGATAACACCCATCAGGTAGCCCGTTCTACCAATCTTTTCCAAAATTATTTTTATATCAAAGCATAATAAATTCTCAAAAAAATTAATACCAGAAATAAAATAATTTTATTTTTATAATCTACAATATCGACAACATTAATAATCTTAATAACAAGAGTTATGGCAAGATAACATCCATAATAATAATCAATTATAATCAGCACTTTAGAAATATCAAACCAACAATATGGATATTTCAAATAATAAGAATATAAATTCCTTAATTAAACATACTCTTTAAATATAATTAACCAATCTATACTTTTATATGCAAATTTAACACACATTTTAATATATTAACTTACAAGTTGAGCGAGCAAGCTGACATGTCCTCATCCGCCTATTACTGGATGTCTCCGCTCCGGTAAACTCTATAATAAATAATATATATAAATAATTATCAAATAAAATTTCTAAAAACTCCCAAAAATTCAAAAAATTTATAAAAATGATGAAATAGTGGAAATTGACTTAGGAATGCCCTAAACGATTAATTTGAGGTTTAAAAATTATCTTTGACTGTTAAACTAATTTAAATGGAAATTAACTAATTTCCACTATAAATTTTCTAAGATTTATTTCTAAAAATCCGTAAAGAATTAGACTAAACTCTATTTACAGAAATTGATCACTATAATTTATAATATTTATTAAAAATAATATCATGCATTTATCTCAGGTCAGTACTGTTACTCGCCGGAGTTCGGGTGGGACCCACCAGATTCTCATCTGAAAACACAACACCCGACCAAACAAATTATACCAAAACGTTCTCCATAATTAATAGAATATACTTAAAGCCTCAAACAACCCAAAATAGGTACTGAAAAAAGAGATCAATAAATAAATCAAAAATTACCTAAAAATTTACCAAAGATTATGGAGGTGGAGATCAGAAGCGTGGTTGGTGTCTACGGATTTTTGATGATGAGAGGAACACAATGGAGGTAAGTGTGTCATCTAAAACCCACCGGAATAATAAGAAAGGATAAAATTAAGGTTGATTGTTCTTCCTCAAATCTGAGCATTTCTGGATAGATTTTCACAAAATAAAAGTTTTGGGAATGTAGAAAAGGGTAAGAAAAAACTAATTCAAACTTGAGGTCAATCAGAAGTCATTTGGGTGGTTAATGGAAAAAAAAATTTAGATACTAAAAGAAATTTTGCCACCCAAAACTGCTTCTCTCCCGCTGTTTCTTCCGTCCCGATCTGCAGCCCCCTCTTTTTCATCTTTTAAAACTACACACCATGTGCCAACTTTGACTTTTCTCTTTCTTTTTTTTAAATAAACCTTTGTGTGTCTTTTTTCCCCATATATATATATGTAACAATGAAAAAATTATAAGTTTGGTGTGTTAATTTTTGTGGTTTTTCTATTTTAGTGTCTGAATTTTTTATTTTTTTACAATCAAGTGACTGAACTTTAGAAAAATATACCAATGTAATGTCTCCAGCAGATTTAATGTTGACTGGGTGCTGAGTCAGATCAAACATGACTCACTTTTATCCCAGTTATTAGTCATGTCATGTGCCGCGTGTATTACATTATTTAAAAGATAAAATTAACCTTATTAAAGATTATAAATTAACAAAATAACCTTAACATTAACTTCCACTACAGACAATGAAGGTGACTGAATAAGGGTAATTTTATTCTTTAACTAATGCAACACATATGACAAATAACATTGTTAATGACTGAGATAAAAGTGGATTCTGTTCGATATGACTGAGCACTCAGTCAACATTAAATCGGCCGGAGACACTACATTGGTATGTTTTTCTAAAGTTCAGACACTTGATTACAAAAAAAAAAAAGTTCAGACACTCAAATAGAAAAAGCACAAAAGTTGAGATACCAAATTTATAATTTTTCCTATAACAATAAGATGATAATAATAATAAAATAATAATATTAATAAAAAAATAAGATTATTATACTATTTTCTATTGTTATAAAAAACTAATAATTGAAGGAAAAATATTTTAAATATTTTATTTTTTAAAGCAATTTTGATTGTATTGTGAAATTTAAAAGGAAAATAAGATAAATAAAAAAATTAAAAATTACTATTATTTAATTATATACTGACTTGTAAAAAAATTAATTTTAAAATTAATCAATAAAAATTATTTTACTTGATTATTGAATATTTTTAAAACTTATGAAACTTGAATTCAATTAAAAAATAGAATTCAATTGTAGAATGAAAAAAAATACTAAAGGACTAAGGGTGTAACTGATTTGAAGTACTATAAAGCTCAAATTGGACTTTGACCCCTCATCTAAACTTAATTTAATAGTTTTTATACTTAAATTCTACTTAATTAATTATAGTGATAAAACTATACAAATTGTAAAATAAATATCCAAATTTATTTGAGCTCATAACTTGATTTGACAAAATATTTATTTTAATTATATTTAAAAAATAAAATAATAAAAATGTACAATTTAGATTAGATTTATAAATGTATTGAGTCCAATATTGTGAAATTTTGAACTCGATTTATTGGCCAATTTGAATAGTTTGATCAAATTCGATTCGATTTTAAATTTTGGAGAAAAAAAAAAGGAGTGAGGATAATTTTGGGAAATGTAGGAGTGAATCGGGTACAAACGAAAGGACCACAACCAAACCGACAAGAATACGAATCAATCAATAGAGGAAAAATGCTATCAAATCACAGCCACAGGGTAATGAAATTGACGTTAATGTATATGTGAATATTTATCGCACGCTTTAAAACTGAGTTTGTTCATTTAATCATTGTCATTGGAATTTTGTACAACTTGTTTATTGGGTAATTAAACACTCTTGTCCCCAGTGTTTTTTTTTTTTTTGGTTCACACTTCTAAAAAGTATTATTTTCAATAATGTACAAAGAAAGCTTCAATTTTTTTTATCTACAACAAAATATAAATTTTAATTTATTTTATAAAATAAGTTACTATATTTTAATTTTTAAATAAGAGTTAAATATAGATCTTTTTAATAATTATTTTCTAAAATAATTAAATTCTATAAGTTATAAAATTCTAAAAAAAGTTTGATTGATTTTAGAAAAATTAAAATACATATTTAAAAATATATTTGTATAATAAAATTATTTATTTATTACATTTTTATATACTATTACATTATTTAAACTAACTTATTTTTATTTAATTAATGATAACATTTTTTTTTTTGTTATATAGTTAACCTATTTTTAATTGGTCATGAGAACCAATTTTGTATCATTTTTAATTGAATTGCATATATTTATTTAGTTCTTAATTCTGATTAAATTTATTTTTTATTTTTTATTTTTAATATATTATGTATTAAGTAATTAATTATATTTAAATTAAATTAGATACTTATTAAAATATTTATCCCTTTTTTGAGCCCTTTTTTATTACACATATTTATGTCTACACAAAAGGAACAATACTGTAAGATTAATCTTTTTTTTTTTTTTTGAAACTGGGAGGTTAATATTTATTTAGTTATACTTGATAGCGCTTAATTAGAGGGATTTTCAATCATAGTGACCTGAGCTGTATAAACAGCTTAGAAAACAAATCATTGTATTTTAGGAAAACAAATCATTGTATTTTAGGAAGATAAATGTATATATATAGCAGACTATATATGAATAATAAAATTTTTCTTTCACACAAAATCAAATTGCTTTATGGTATCAGAGCTTTGCTATCTCTGAATAGTTGATTCTCCACTGCTTCCTCTTTCATTCCTCTTCTTCCTCCTTATTTTGTTTCATTCATCAAACTCAAACTATCAATAATGGCATCTGATTCATCCTCATCTAACAAATCCACCTCAACCCAAAACGACAAGAATACCGAAGGAGACCCTGTTGTGCTTACGCCAACTTTCAATTCTGGACATAATAACAACATCAATTCTCTTGGTGGAAATCTGATTTCTCTAAATGCCTCTTCACAAATACCATTTAAATTAACGAAAGGTGGAGGGAATTACTCTTCATGGAAATCACAGATGACCAATCTACTC
>CATIWM010110749.1:0-13189 GCA_949671775.1 Mallotus repandus | reverse complement strand
ATTCATTCACATGTACAATCTCATCTCAACAACAAACAACCATCAACACAACAATCAAATATCACAATAATCAAAATTCAGCATCTACCAATTAGAACACACATATTTCTCTTATCCAATCAACTTAACAAATAAATTTATAATTATTTATTTTTAAGTGTTGTATTTACATAGAACATTAAATTATTCACATACTTTTATTGTTTTCCCTTTGTTTGAATTTACTTGTGTATCAGTATCTTTTCTAATTTGTTTAGCTAAAATAGATCATAATTCACTTTCTTTAAACACCTTAAAATTAATATTATTAAATTACCTAAACATGTAAGGCTACTACCTATAACATATTTAATAAGATGAATTTAAAAATTCCCCCAAAAATTTTATACAATTAATCTCAAGATACAACTTCCCAAATCACTAAATCTATGTGTCAAGAATAATTTAAAATTGATTTTATTTCCATTGAAGGTGTATAGAGGAAGAATCCTAAGAAATAATCTACCATACTCAAATCATTGATAGAATTGGAGCACTAAAATGTTCAGCCCCAAATGACCATCAAAACATAAGAATTACATTTTCTCTATTTCTGTAAGTTTTGTAGTAGACATCTTAATTTTTCTTTTGAAACAAAAATCATCTAATTTGAAATTACGAAACTAAAGTTATAGATTAAACAATATTACTGTTTATACCTAGTCGAACTTCAGACTCCTCTCTTCTTCTTTTTTTCCTTCTTTCTTTTCACTTCTTTTCTGCCCATATGTCTCTCTCTCTTTTTATATTTGGTGGATGACACTTAGCTTAATTTCAGCACATTCTATCAATTATCACATATTATTTATTTATTTATTTCCATTTTATTTATTTATTATTTTTATTTTTATTTTTTTTAATTTTTATTTTTGAAAACAATCAAGTGTATAAATATAATATATATATATTTTCCCTTGTCACATAATCAATATAGACAAATCTTTGTATGAATACATATATGTATATATATATATATTTTTTTTTAATCAACTCAACCAATTTAAGTCATATATATATATATATATATATTAATAATTTAATTTAAATTCTTAACTTCCTAATTCTTGTTATGGATTTAATTGTAAACATTTATAATATTCTCCTATTTAACATTGAAATTAATACCACATATATCTCATGTATTTCTCATGTTTATATGTTATGCATGTTATGCAAATAAATGTAATGTATTAGGTGGGCGTTATAAAATCTCTTCTTTTGCCGTCAAAAAAAGAAAAGGTTAAATGTTGAAGATTGTTTTTTGTTGTTTGAAATTCTTTGTGAAATTGGTTGTGTCCTCTTTCATCTGTGGAAGAAACTCCCGTTTAATATCTTCTTTTTATAATTGTCTCCTTTCCATTAAAAACTCAATTTCTCATAACCACCTCCAATAATGTTCAAAAATAAACCACAAGTAACACTGCTTTAACTAATCAATTGATTAAATAATTTAATTAGTTAATTAATTAAAATACTATTTCATATAGTTAGATCTTCCATCATGAATTTAAATTTTGGCACAAACAAATATAATCTAATTAATTTATATAAAATTTTTAAAATAAATTTTTAATTATGAGTACGATAATTACTAGACAAAATAAAATTAACTTTTTTTTTAAAATTAGACTCTCAACTATACCATAAAATTTATGTTTGACCTTAATATTTTTTTATTTCAATTGGACCTTAATTTTTAAAAATTAAATTATATTAGACCCTTCTTTAAATGATTATTGTAATTAAGTCCTAAAAATCGAAGAAAAATTTAACTTTAATGTTAATTGATAAAAATTAGCTCGAATAACAATGCAAATTGATGAAATTATTTTCAAAATAAATATTTATAATGTTTTTATATTTTTTTATAAATTTTTAAGCTTATAGAAATATATTTTTTTATTTTAAAAAAATTAAAAAACAAAAAATATTTTTTTTGTTGATATAAAATTTTTTAAAAATTTAAAAATTTTATAATCAAGTAATATATAATTAAGAAAAAAGAATTAAAAATTTTCTATACACATAATAATTTTTTAAAATTATTTAAATTTATAGAAACTTTTAAAAACTTTAAAAATTTTAATAAATTATTGAGTGTATAAAAATTTATAATTCTTTTTTTATTAAGTTTATATGGCTTGATTCTAAAATATTTAATTTTTTAAAAAATTTTAGATATATAAAAATGATTTTTAAATTTTTTTAAATTTTCAAAAAATATTGAAAATAATTTTTATACACTTAAAAATTTTAAAAACTTCATAAATGTATATTTTAAAAGTAATTTCATCAATTATTATTGTTATTTAAACTGGTTTTTATTGATTAACATTAAAGTTATATTTTTCTTTAATTTTTAGGATTTAATTGCAATAATTCTTTGAATAATGGTTCAATATGATTAATTTTTAAAGATTAAGATACAATTAGAATTAAAAAAATATTAAAGTCAAACATAAACTTCAGGTTGTGTTAAAAAAAAAAACATAAACTTCAACGTAAAGTTGAGAGTTCAATTTATGTTCCTAGATAAAATAACTCTATGTGGAACTCAATTCAGAAGAAAAACTTTTAGGACTTAACCGTAAAAAATCATAATTTAAAGGACTGATATGATCCCACAACGAGTTGAAAGAACAGGAAAAACCCCAAAGAAGACCGCGAATCAAGAATTAGGGTTTCTGGAAACCAAAATGTCGACGGGAAGGCCGAAAGATAATGACCTGCAGCTGGCGTTACAGCCGGATAAACCCAAACCGGCGCTGCCACCACGTCCCCTGGTGCCGGCGACGGGAGCAGGATCGGGATCGACAGCACTAGTGGAGTACAAGGCGCCGGTTTTCAAGGAAGAGGAGGAGGACATAGGGGTGAAGCTCCAGCGAATCCTCGATAACGTACCGGTTCGTGTCAGTAACACCTCTGGCAGTTCTGCAGGTTCCGGCTCCGGTGACTTTCATCAGGTAATTGATTTTCGCCAATTGAAAAGTTTGATGCTTGACCCTAATTGCACAATACTTTCATATGCTTTTGTATGAAGTTCTGAAGTTAGCATTTAGTTAGGGTTTTGCATATGCATAGCTGCATTTTATGAGTGACATGTTGGTATGGCCTTGCTGTGATGTTACCTTCTTCAAGAATTTCCCTTCTTCAAGATATTGTATATTGAATTGTGTATTGAAGGTGAGGATAAAGAGGAGCATATGAATTATATACAAGTATCGAATTTCATTGACGAATTTTTGAATTTCTAGGGTTGCGTTCATGCTACTGGAAATAGGAATTTTCACTTCATTTTCAGTAATTGTACTTCGAATGAGTAGGTCACAAGGACCAAGTGACAAGGGTTGAATATTCTTATAAACTAAATTGGATGCTGAAGATTTTGAGCTAAGGATTGGCAGAATTGTATTCTTAAAATTAGTATTGGGTTTAAAAGGAAGATCTAGTTGTGAGGCTCACAGGGTATTCTAGTTGGTTTCCTAGTTTTCTGGCTCACAGGGTATGCTTGTGGACCACTGATCTTTTCAATTCAACCTCTTATCCAAAATGTATCCAGTTTGTCAAACTCTTCTTGTGTCTTCTGTATGGAATTGGGAGAAGGTTTTCGAGAATTCTTCTTATAGTTATGCTAATGACATTAACCTATTGATGTAGTACTGTCCTTTTTTATATATCTTCTGTTCTTATTTTGACTTGGGAACATGATAACAACGTTCATCAGTTTACACATATAAAGCTGGTAAACCAGTTAATAATAGATAGATATGTGTATGTGAAGATATGTGGTTTGGGACATATATCAGGTTTCTGTGATTTACTTATACATATTTGGTTTGCAACAGTATCGGCAAATGAGACGGAAAGAGCAAGACAGGCTTGCAAGGATGGATGCTGACTACCAGAAAAGGAAAGAATTGGCTGAATTCAACATGAGAAGGGACGAAAGATTAAAAGCTGCAGAAGAACGGACAGCGAAAAAGCGTTTGAAACGCCAAAAGAAAAAGCAAAAAAAATTAGACAAGAAGATGAAATTGAATGCAGGTGGTGAAGAGCAGCAAAAAAATGGTTATTCTGATGATGAAAAGGATGACTCTGATGACTCTGATGATGAAGCTGCAAAATGAGCAAGCTTTTCTTATTCTTTTTTTTTCGGAAATTCTTAATCCCACCTTTCCTTCACTCATGGTTTCTGCCATTCATATTTAGACAACTAAAAAGGCAATTCAACTTGAATTAAAAACTTTTGTACCCTAGTTTTTCTTGCATTAAGTCAGACAAGATCCTTGGAATAGTATGTAACATTTCAAGCTTGATGGTAGAGAAACCTGATCAGAGAACTGAAAGAAGCCGTAGATTTCTATGTAAAAAGAAATTCCTATAATTTTTCACTGCGAAGAATGAAATGCCCTTATCCTGTCAATATCTAACTTGTTGCTATTTCTTCATATGAAGCTTTTCCTCTTGGCCTGCTGAATCAGGCATTGTTTCAGGAGTTCAAGTAAGTTAAAGTGAATTAGCATGTCCATATCAATTAATGGTGGTTTTTTTTTTAATAAAGTAATTGTGCTTTATTTGGTATGTGAATACCACATGATTAGTCAAGGAATTTGATATTGCCAATATAGCTTTACATAAATTGTTTTATGGTGGTTGATCTACACAATGCAAATGTGGTTGACCTTTCACCTAAAAAAGTTGTCAAATTGAAAAGTATGATGGTATTTGCAAACTGCTTTACTAAACAACACCCATTGATTGCAATTTTCTTTATTTGTGATGTCAATAATCATCTAGTGAGCACTTCCTTTTTATTCACTTGTGCTTAAGAAGAAACTCTAATAATTCATAATCAATGATTTGTATGTTTCATTAAAACATATCCAATTTTTCTTCCACACCTCTAATTAAATAATCCATTTGCAAATCACAGCTTACGGGGACATTCCAAATTCAAAATGTGATCAACACTTCCCAAGTTCAAATGTGACAAAGCCAAGTATTTTAATTCAATAATTTTCACATGTCACATTTGCAATTTGTACTTATATATATTTAAATAAATATATGATTTATGTCTACTTCAATATAATATACCTAATTTGTAGCTCATGCTTTAAATATTTTATACTCAATTAATATAAATTAGATACATGTTTATATGTTATAAATTTGATCAGAAAGTGTAATACATTTAGAATAAATAAAATTTTTCCAAATTATAATTACTTTCACTCTCTTTATCCATACTAATAACTAATAGTGGCATAAGAGACAAGTTAACAATACGATATCTAAAAATTAAAAAAATTACTATAAAATTTTAAAAAAAATTATCTAGTCGGGGTGCATTTTATCTTATCTTGAATTTCAAATTTAAAGGTACATATCACATTTTGATTGGTGAACTACAAAATATTTGAAATATATATCACAAATTCAATGCGATGCAGCAAAAAATATATTTAAAAAAATTGTTATAAAATTAAATTAAATTTTTGTAGACATCGGGCCATTTAAAGCCCAGCCCAAAAAGTAATATAAAATTTGGAAAAAGAAAAGAAAAGAACGAAAACTGCATGCTAGAAACCATTTTCTCAGGCAAATACACACAGACTTTCTTCATCTGTGACTAATCAAATTTTCTTTTCGTGATAAACCCAAAAAAATTATTATTCCGATCTTAAAAATGGGTGAATCGATTCCTCCACGGCGTGTATCCGTACATCAATATCTCGGGGGCGGCGCAGGTAATTAATGGATCTGAATTGGTTTTTTTTTAAAAAAAATTAATTTTGATTTGATGAATTTTGATTTTTTTTTTTGAAAATTTTTTGGTGGCAGCGGCTGATGTGTTGTTATGGAAGAAATGGTGTAGTAGTGTTACGATTGTAGTGGCTTCAACGACGCTATGGTTGCTGTTTGAAAGAGCTGGTTATAATCTGTTGTCTTTTGTATCAAATGTGCTGTTTCTTCTTGTTGCTATTCTCTTTTTCTGGGCTAAATCTGCTTCTCTTCTTAACAGGTTCCTTCTTTCTTTCTTTCTTTCTTTCTTTGCAGTTTTTATTTTAATTCTTGGAAATTTAATGGGTGGTTCTTTGTTTGGACTAAATGCAAGAATTTATTTATGTTTGATCAATTATTTTTGGGATTTTTTTATTATCTTTGAAAATGCATTTACAAGCTGAATTCGTAGAACTAAAATCTCTTTTAGACATGATAAATCGATTAAATAGAGTTCAATTTGATTGAGTTCTTTTTTTTTTCCGAAGAATTCATTCCATTAATTTGGATTAAGTTAATTTCTCATGTTTGGAAAGGTGATAAAGTTTGCTGGAATTTATTTCTTTTGACTTTTATTTTAAATACATTTTGGAAGAAATGAATTTTTGTGATGGAGTGTGTCCTATTCTTAACCCATGTTTGGAAAAAATTATTCAAAGTGAATTTTTATTGGTTGTGATTTATCCAAAAAATGTCTAAATGTTTCTATATAAAGGAAAGATTTTTTTTTCCTAAAATTTTAGCTTATTTTTCTAGTCTTGGTTATATATAAACTGGGGAAAAATATTGAGTAGTGTTATGTTTTAGGCCATTGCCTCCTTTGCCTGACTTGGAAATATCAGAGGAGACTATAGTCAAGGTTGCTGGTGTGATTCAAGTTTATGTTAATCTTGCACTCTCTATTGCTCGTGATATTGCAATTGGTAGAAATTTGAAATTGTTCTCTAAGGTTAGGACATTTTAACCCTCAGATTGAAGTTTTTTGTCCAAGAATTTGGAATTCGCATGTTTTATTATCTATATGTGAACTTCAGGTTGCTTTTGGTTTGTGGATAGCATCATATATTGGCAGCCTCTGCAGCTTTCTGACTCTTGTCTACATTGGTAAGTTTTATTATACTGTGCTGCCCTTTTTTCTTTAATTGTTGCAGGATTAAGGGATTTACTAGATATTCATTTTCTTGGATTTTGTTACTACTGCAGGGGTTCTCCTTAGCTTTTCAGTTCCTGTGCTTTATGACAAATACCAGCACCACATTGATGAAAAGCTGAATGTGACTCACAAAATTATTCAAACGCAGTATAGGAAAATTGATGATAGCTTCCTCAAGAAGATTCCGTTGCCATCAAATAAAGAAAAGAAGATTCAGTAGGTAAGATCATGTTTCTCGCACTCTTGTAAGAATGATAAATGCTTATGTCTAAAATAATATGCTTGTTAGAAAGAAAAAGTGCAGTTATTATTTTTCTTTATGTGATAAGAAAATGCAAGCTTGAAATTGGGTAACCAGTGGTTTGATTTTGACTGATTACATGTACCTTTGCAAAACATTGGCAATAGCAATCTCTGGTTATAAGGATATACTTTCTATCTATATTCATTGATTCCTAAGATAATTTTTGAACCATGTAGAACATTTCATACTGTCAGAACAGAAATGCATATGCTGAGAAATTTTCAAGTGTTGCCACACTTGTGCAATTCTTTTTAACTCATATATTGTCCCAGAATCTTGTTTACCTCCTTTGTTTTTCTTTAGCTGTTTCGCACAAGTATCAAAGCAGCAATAAGACAATTGTCACTGTATGTAAATATATTGTCCGTCGCATCTTTGGTCCTTAAGTTTACTATCAACTATTTGTATGCTTAAAATGAAAAAAAAAGGTCTAAGGGTGTTGCTCTTTGTCTGAAGTTTTCAGCCCCCACATTCTATTATTAGCACTGTTACTTCTAGCTTATTGTTGTAATAGCTGTGGATATCTCCAGAGTTACTGAGATGCATGACATTTATTTGCACAGGGTTCCAACTTCCAAGTAGTTCAGCTAAAGTGTGATTGTGGGTGTGGAGACTGGTTGTCACCTAACGCGCTGTGCAGGTTTCATTCCACTGGGATTCTAAGTATCAGGACTGACCTAACTAGGTTTTACAGCTGGGTTAACATTTGATTTTGTTTGTTTTTTTCTGGGTTGCCTTTGTTGTGATTAATCTGTCTGAGGAATGTAATTTTGTGCCCTTCTGGCAAAAAAGATGAGACAATATGATATTGGCGCCCCAGTTTTATATTGCTTTCTGCTAGCTAAGAATCTATGCTTTTAAATAATGGCACGAACGCCACATAGATATGAGAATTTTGTACAAGCACTCATTGACTTTATTGCAGTGGGAAGCATGTATGCCTATATGTCCATTTCTGCAAGTCCTTGTTTTTGTACAAAGTGGTCGTGAGCACCAGCATAGAAGAACCTTCCTAGTTCCAAAACCTTCAGCTTGGTGCATGCCAATTTATGTGCAGCAATGTAAATGTTATTCCGCTGTAGCCAGCCTCTTGCAGCTGGAAAGTGAAATGCATGCTAATTTTGTGATCTAATAGCCAGGGGTTGCGCAACCTGAATTGTTAACACTTCACTTGCTAACTCATTAGTGTAATTCCATCTGGCCATTAGTTACTATCTTCTCAGCAAAACTAATTCTGTTGTGCACTCTAATGCTACTACGCCGCCCCACTAATAACCTCCATGTCAAAACCCCGCCCATATCATCCCAATGTCTAGTAAACATTTGATGATAGGACATGGCAATCTACCTACAGCTTTACATCATTTAAGAGCTCAAGAGGAAAAGGGAAGCTACCTTCAAGGATGTTAGTACGACTACAAAAACACAAAGTCTAATGGTATGTGCCTCAATAACTCAGTACCGAAATACATTTTGCAAAGAACCATAAGCAAATTGAAGGAATAATACATCACGTAATAAATCATATTCGGACACTTCAATCTGTTGAATTACACAAGGGCAAGTAGGAGGATATAGGCAAGAAATGAGTTGCATGCCATTGGAAATAGGAGGATATAGGCAAGATATGAGGGTGCACAACCGCACCTGTTCAACAACTGGTTAATAGAAGACCCACAGAACCAGTTAAAAAACATTCTAGAAATGGATAACAGTTAAAAACATTCTAGAAATGGATAACAGGCAATTTGTCACTATATATATATATTACCCTAGGATCAAGGGAGCAAAACCAATTTCATACCGACAAACATAATTGAGCAGAGCTGCACCTATAGTTGTACGAACTTCTGAAGAGCTCAATTGTCATAATGTGTGATAAAATGGCATGATTCCTATTAATTAGCCGCTGTTAATCATGATGGAAAACCACAGGAAACCCAAGTTTTGGCATGAAGATTGCATGTCTTGTAGTTAAGATTCAGCAATCATAGTTTTAGTAGCGCGCAAAATGTTAAGCATGTGATAAAGCTGAAGGCTTAAAAAGAGAAAAGGTTGAAGGAAGGAGTTTCAAAGCAGGTAAGTATTTGCATGAGTTTGTCCCACCTCATCCAATTAAGAACTATTTCCAATTAATTGTTCCTATCAATTCAGGGTCAACAACAAAATGCATCACGAGAACAACCTTGAATCAATGTTATCTCTATGTAAAGATGATCATGAAATTGTTTAAGCAGCTGAACATTAACAAAAAGCTCTTCTACCAGCCAACGTTGAAACTTCACTTCTATACAATTATACAACTTTCATTCTCTCAACCACTGAAATAAGATAAACAACAACAATTTTGATTCCTTACAACCCAACAATTTAGAGAACTTGAAAACTCAATACCAACAAACTTGCGACGAAAATTCACAATCAAAAGTTAGGACTGCCAATTTCACAATCTTGCAACTTTCCTAAACTTTCATCCATATTCAAATCAAAGCAACCACAAAAAAACCAACCCAAATTCATGAATGCAATAAACTAATCAAAAGAAGTTTGAAAGTCACATTCACAACATCCCTTGCTATCGTCTATTACAAACAACCAAGTTAATCAAACTGCAAAATGCCATAAGCAATAAACTTACATTAACCTTTCAAGATCACTATCCAAATCAGAATTGTACAAAATTCTACAACTTGAAGTGAATTCTCAATTCCAAAATGACACATGTATATCCATAAATGCTACTACAACAAATGCAAGAACCACAAAATGGACATTTTACCAAATTTCAAAAGAATTGCACTTACATTCATTCCACTATTGCCCACCACCACCACTTTCATCCTCCAGTTTCTTCACATAAGCTTTGAGCACCATAATCACATCCCGAGCTGGAGCCTGTAAAGTGCTAACCAACCCAATTGAAGGGCTTTGCAAAGCACCTAAAATCTTAGCATAAATTTCAGCTCTTGATGGCATAGTCTCAAGCTGCTTAAAATCGTCAGGTCCATAAAACTTCCCTTCAAAAACAGCACCAGTAAAGTCATTACCTTCCAATTTCTTATCTTTCTGAAAACTCCTATAAGGTTTAATAGCCTCAGGAATTTCCTCACTATGAACAAAAAGCCAAGCATTCATCCCTTTCATACAAGGCTTCAAAGCTTCCCACTGAGTACCCTCAATAGCTTTATAAACAAGAGTGTTCTTTGCAACAATAAGTCTAGTAGATTCTGGCAATGATCTTCTCAATTCTTGAAACTGTTTCACTGTAAACCCTGTATACTTAATAGCAGCTAAAAGATAGCAATTCTCCAACTGGGTTTTCACTGTTTCAACAGTTTCTTCTTTCTTTGTTCGAGAAATGGCTGAATTGATCGAAATGGGTCTGTAACAAGTGGGTTTTTTGAATGGCTGCGAGAGGGGAAATGGGTTTTTTGCAGAGCGAAACTGGGTTAGGTTTTGAGAAGGTGATGGCTTTGAAGAAGTGAAAGAGAGCAGTGTAATTTCCATGGCGGTTGTGAAGTGGGAGTGACAGAGGAAAGGAAAAGCGTGGAGCTTTGTGGCTTATCTTATCACATTGTAGAATAGATGGTGAAAAAACTTGAAACTTTAGAAGAGAAAATGTAATTTTTATTTATTCAAATATAAAATATTTAATTATAATTTTTTTTGGAAAGTAATATTTAATTATAATATACTCATGTAAAATAAATTATTTGATAATTATTGTAATTTATTTTGTTGAAGTTAATGCTTAATTATAATTATAATGTTGCCAATTTTGAATAATTTCTTATTTATAGATATTAAGTGGTTATTATATTTAATAAATATAGAATGTGATTTTTTTTAAAAAAAAAATAGCAACTTTCACTCAAATTTTAGTGTGAGGGTTTGTTTGATGTAAATGAATTTTATAAAATTTTGAGAAATTTATTTTTAAATTTAAATAAATATGTTAGGTTTAAATGAAAACTTTATAAAATTTATTTTGAATTTAAAATTTTTAAATAAAATATATTTAGTTTAAATGAATTTAAAATTTATTTAGAAATGAATTTTATTTAAAATTTATTTAAAAATAAAATAAATTTTTTGATAAAATTAAACCAAATAAAGGTAATAATTAATCGTGTTTTACTAGCTGTTTGTAATTAAACAACTTACAATTGTGTCTCAACAGCTAAAACAAATACTACCTCATATGGACAATTACCCAAGACAGAGTCACATTTTATTTTTACATCAATTTTAAATTTTTTTGTTTTATTAGTAATGGTGCATATATCAAAATTTCTTTTATAATTCCTTACATAAATTCAAGAAAATCCTGAATTTTCGCTTAGAGAAGTATACTACTGATAAAACTTCAAAATGACATTTTTATTTGACTTAATTTTTTTTTACCATTCAGAAAAAAGGTATTTATACATATAGAATTAACATTAATTAAATTAACTTTTATTTAATTATAGTTCATATCAACCAAGTTTGTTATCTATAGGCAAGTGACAATTTAGAAGCTTTGGCTTCTTTATGATGTGCTTAACAAAATGTCATCAGTTCAAAATGAGCAAAAAGCTTTGTTTTTGTATGTGGGCGTGAATGCTGAATCCTTTCATGAAGGACACCAAGGTTTAGCAATGAAAGCAACCTCTCTCATGCCACACACTACATTTCCATGAATACATTTATGTGAAAGTAACTTCAGCATAAAAACATCAATCAGTGCCATGCAGTAGAAGCCCAGCTCCCACAAGCTACAGATAAAGATTGAAGCATAGGGTTGGCAACAGTCGAGCCGAACCAAATCAAGTTTTGATTAATTCAAATTTATGCCACTTGATATTTACAAAGTGCTTATGAGTTTAAAATCAGCTTAAAATAATTTAAAATTATCAAAGTATAAATTAAAATTATTCATTAAAAAATTTTAAAATAAATGATTTATTAATAAATCACAATTATTTAATAAAAACTATAATTTTATTCTAATAATATATTTTTTAAATAACTTTTGCATTTATTGTGAATCAAAATTTATATATTATTATATATCTTAAACACATTAAAATTGTCAAGCTTTGCACAATTTAAGCTTAACTTCTTTATTGTACAAGCTTCAATAAATGAACTCAAATGAACTTAATAGTCAAGTTCCAAGTAACTTGTGAGCAGCTCACCTTGTTTATAGCCTAATGAGGAATAAAGCTTCAGTTCTTCTAAATAACAACAAAGCATCAGAGCTACCAATAATTAAATGGGGAGGAATAAAGCTTCAGTTCTTCTATAAAACAACAAAGCAACAGAGCTACCCAGTAATCAAATGGTCGGAAGCTACTTCAAACCTGAATTACTCAAAAACTTTTTTTTTTATCCAGTTGCCTCTTTTTCTTCCTACCAGAGTCTTCTAAGTTACATTGAAATAAGTTTGGAATGCAGAATTCATAAGACTCATCAACTAAACATTCGAGCACCAAACCATCGAAGGTGTTGCTTGGTGATAAAAAAAAAAAAAAAAAAAAAAAAAAGCCTGATATTGCTAAAATAATGAGCATAGACTCGCACTGGACGTTCTTTGAGTGCTCCAATTTATTCACCGGGGTATGAACTAGAATATTTGAAATCAATCGAATTACACCTGTAAAGCATGCTTTCTAACACTAGAACAGAAATGTGCATTTTCTTTAGGTTTATCGTCACCTTATACAGAAGGTTCAATGTCTGAGCTAAAAAATCATGTTTTCACCAGACACTTGGTAAAGGAGAAAGATTCTATGCAACTCTAGGGTGGAATGCCCTATGCAGCAGCTAATATCACTGAGTGAAACAGCTTCAAGGAGAAAACAATCCCAAGAAAATGAGAAAGGATGGTATTTGCTGATGCCTGCATGAAAGAAACAGAACAATAA
>CATIWM010110661.1:0-30311 GCA_949671775.1 Mallotus repandus | reverse complement strand
AATATATCTAAATTGTATGTATATTAAAAAAATTAAAAAGTTAAATATTAATATGATGAGAATAATTCACTTATAGAATTAGGCTAATTAAGTAATAATATTAATTTAAATAAAATATTTGATAATAAAAAAATAAAATTTAAAATTAAATACCTATATTGAAATAAAATTAAAGTTCAGTAATTATATTCAAAGTTAAAGATGACGTGAAAATTAATATGTAAAATATTTCATGAATATTTTTTAACTGATGATCACATCAGCATTTTACCATCAGATATTTGACTATTAATGCATAAATTAATGTTTATATATAAAAAAAATATAAATTAAAATCTAATATCCAAAATGAAACAAACCAAAAATTAAATTAGCTCAGCTAATGTGAATTTAACCCCTTCCCTTCCACAGGTCAACAACTTTTTTCTTTTAAAATTTCGTTAGGAATAGAGTTCTTGAACTTTCATTCATATCCTTTTCTTCATAAAATATAATAAAATAAAAAATACAACCTTCCAAGGACTTTTGCTGTATTCTCTCTTGATATTATTATTATTATTTTTTTTATTATTACGCATAAAATTGGATCTACTCTTATAAATACATCATCTCAAAACGCCCACCCGCCCCAACACAATCATCCTTCTCACACACTAACAACTTTCACCATAACATCAATGAACTAAACTCATCACTAAGGCTCGTAAACTGCAACACCCCAACCCCACAGCTATCATTACATCACCAACCACTACAACACCTCCCCCTCCTCCATTTACATTTTACACTGCTACTCTTCCCACTCCAACCTAATCTCTGTCAACCCCCCACTGATTGTAAAACTAGTACCATGTTCTATGCCATGCCCTGTCTCTCTTAATTACCAGAAGAAGCTTCAGTCCTTCCATCATCCGCTTTTGCTCTGGACGAGCTATTCCACACGCCACTTGCTCTTTCATTTTCATTTCCTGCCCCTTCTTCATCTAACCGCACCACCTGGGCAAAGCTCTTTGACATCTGCTTCATAAAATCCCCTGTTAATGTACCTGCATTTTTTTGCTCATTGTCCCCACTGCCATTCAGGCTCACTTGCTGCTGTCTGGCCTTGCGCTCCTGCATGGTTTTCTCTCTGTCTTCATAAAAATCAAAATCATCCAGGATTGACATTTCATTTTCATATTTCTTAAATATATTCAACATCTCCACACCCTGCTCCAATTTCACCTGCACGAATTCATATTTACCCATAAACAACCACAACATCGGCAGCAACAAATAAATGAAACCATTATATGTGCTCTCTCTAACAGCCCAAAAATACACTGAATGTCCATGCAAGGCGTATAGCATTAAAAAAAATGACAGTAATTACCATCAGCTGTACTGCTTACAAACAAACTCTTACCTCCTGCGTGTCTCGACTGTTGGTGACAGGCTTGTTGTCATTATTTTCCAGGACAATGTGCCGAAACTGACTGTTTGGGACATCTTTAATAATATGCCACTTCACAGGGAACTGTCCGCTCCACTTATCTTGCTGCCAGTAATCCACACTCTTGTCAAAATCAACAGGTCCTGCCATTTCAGCCACTCCACAGAACTGCGCACTGGCATTCACCTGCATACAAGATTTGCAAGAAAGAAAGCAAGCAACATAAATCATAAGTGCATAACCACAACAAAGATCCGGAATGGACTTCAAAATTTTCTTCCAAGTTGGGCAGGGCTCAATATTAAACTTTAGGCCGCTAGAATTCTATGGCAAAGTAATTTCAAATTCAACTATGTCTTAATTCCAAACTATGCGTGGCCGGCTAAGTGAATCACTTAAAAAAGTATTCTCCAACTAGTGACATCCAATGCTACAATGGACAAATCTTTCAGGCCTCTAGTCCCTGGAAAGTACGAAAAAAAGGCTCCCTCAAAGAGAAGAAATAAGCCACATAAATCTCCTTATATCCATGTTAAGGGAAAGCCAAAGGCTACCAAACAGTTTTCTAGGAAGTGTCCTTCAAGAACAACAAACATTGGATGTTTGTGAAAATGAGATGGTACAAAAGAAATAAATCAATCCAATCTTCGTAACCTGTATTGACTTATTTCAAAAGTATCCAACCAAAAGAGGAGTTCAGCTCTTTTTTGTTCTCCTACATTCTTGACCTTCACAGAAACTGATGGAGCCCAAAGAAAATTATATAGAGCCTTATATCATCACGAAAATCACATAAATAAATAACCTGCTAAATGCACAATCTCACTCCTAAACTTTATCCATTTACTCACTAGCACCCCTCAACCATTAATTTAACCGATTACACCTTTTAACTTTTGTTCTCAACTTATCTATCCACTGATTTTTTGATTGCAGGGATAAATTAGGTAAGAACTAGGGATGAAATAGACCCCAAATTAAAAGGAAAAAAAATAATTTCATGGGTAAAATAGGTTCACACTAAAAGTTTAAATGTCCGATAAAATTTAAAAAAAGCTGAAGGGTGAAACTAAACAATTTACTAAAGTTTTAAGAGTGAAATTATGCATTCTGCCTAAATAATTTCAAACATTGCAACAATCTTGCATTCAATCCTTCTTCTGACTTAGTGTATTACTCTTAAGTGCCTTTCAGAATTAGATATTTACCGAAAAGAAAAGAAACACTGGGCAGGAACTTTGCTTCTCCCTAGCTTCACGACAGGCAGCATCCAATTTTCTATTCCCATTTGGTGTGCTTGCCCAGACACCATATTTAATGCTTTTGTGAACATTATCTTCACTGTATGATTTGATGATAAAGAACCTAGCATCCTTGTATTCAGTGACAAAATCTGGCCGGTTGTATGATTCATCATGGATCTTCACATTGGATTTGCTATATTTGTTATTATCAACAAGAGAAGTATGTTCAGCTGTATTTTGGTTCTTAGGCTTTGAGGCCCTTGGTCCTCGGTTTTGCTCACTAAGGATACCAAGACTACCATTACAGCCACACAGAGAAATGCTGGCCCTCCCCCACCTTCGACTGTTTTCAAAAGAAAGCCAGCCCCTGCTGTTTGTCCCCAAACTAGAAATTGACGAACTTCCAAAGCCAGATCCCTGATTAAAAACACTGTGCGTGTATCCTCTATCATAGGAGTTTGAACCAGATTCAGCACCATAAACTGATCTCTGTTGTTGAGATGCCTACAAAAAGTTAATTTATCAGCATCAGGCTGAAACCAGAAGTTTACTTCAATAAAATGTGTCCCAAAGGATGGTGCTACTTTTACCATTTGCCAGTATCAACAGTAAATGCCTTGGCCGTGTCAACATGACATATAATAAACTAAAGTTGTTATGGTGGACAAACATGCATGTGGAAAGGTAAGCTAAGGTTGTCACCTAGGATACCATTGACCAGCACCAATAGTTATAGGTGTCTTAACAGTTGAAGTACATCAACCTTGAATTTCATGGAAAATTCTTAAATATGCTCTGACTCATTAATAATACTACATCATCAAAGGCATGTGATTTTAATTGGAACAAGCACACAATAACACATTGCTTTGTTTAAATTCCAACGAGTCATAATGAACTTATTCCACAACACCATTAGATGGTGCAACAAGAACTTGGGTCCCCTTATGCCACTACAACCAAAAGGACAAAAAGGCCAGGCCCTTTAACAGCAAAGACGGGCATATATGTAAAGAATCTGGCTAAAACTGTCCACATACACCACATAATTGTGGTGCCAATTTGGGAATGTAGTAATGCTTATAATACGTTCCATTTATTGAGATGGTAGATAAATAAAGATTACTTTTTGAGATAAATATGACCCACTAAAATAGCACATGCATGCACAATCATGACAAATAAAAGAAAAAAAAAAGTAAACCTGTGAAAGAGGAAATTAAAGGGCAGGTGTGAAATCATCAGAGAACAAGCATGAAGAAAAATATCGAGGTAAGAGAGCGAACCATTCCGACATTCTGCCCATATGACCCAAATGTACCAATCGGCTGTGGAGAAACTGCAGGTGATATGGGAGTCAAAGGCCTATGCCTATCAGAGGGCTTTGACCAGTCAGACCAAAGTCCTCCAGACCTCAATCCATCAAAACCCTGTTGCACATCATGGAAACCAGGAGAACCAAGATTCCCAGGGAAATTTCCTCTACCAAAGGATCCTAGAATGGGAGGATAACTAGGCCTTGGTCCAAAAACCATGTTATCACCTTGTTGGTCCATACTTGCTAATGTATTGAGCTCTGGTTGTGAAATTGGTGTTGGTGAAGTAATATAGGGCGTACCAGGAGGGCCCAATTGCTGGTAGTAAGGTGGGCCAGAAAATGGAAATTGCTGAGAGGAGTATAACTGACCATCTACACCTACAGAAGGCAAAGGTGTTGTGACTGGAGAATATGGTCCATATGGCATTGGCGGACCATAGCCGTATCCAGCATGGAATACAATGGAACCACTGTCATTGTACAGACCCTAATTAAGATCCAAGTTAGTAAATGACATAACAAGTGTAACATTCAAAGGAAAACAGAAAAGACATAAAGGAAGAAAAGGCACTCACGGGTGATCCAATTTCTAATCCTTCACCATTGACATATGGAGGATATTCATCCCATTCACCAATGGCATTCTCATAACCTGGTAGACACCATGATGAGAAACAGTCCCATCAGTTAATTTATATAAGATACTAACACCAGTAAAATAACTGAGCAGACAAATACCAAACCAACCTCTATAGTAAAAGGCCTGAGCCTGAGGAGCATATACATTAGGGGGATAGACAGTGCGATCTCCAGCAGAACCAAAAGGTGCCAATTGGCCAGTGTTGTCTCTTCGGTGACTTACAGTGGCAGCATCCTGAGAGGAATTGGACGAAACTGATGTCTCATTTTTTGCAGAAAGGGGCTGATAAGAAGTTGGCAAATATGGTTTGTTACTGCAACAAAATATTATACCGATCCACATAGAAGCCAATGAACTAATTAAGATTGAAGTTTATATACCCGCTCTTTCATGTTATCTGGCCCAACAGGTTTCTCTTCTGCATCCATGATCATTATGCTCAGAGACTTAGTAGAGCCTTAGAAACACAGGCAGTACAAATAATTGACCAACCAAAGCTAAAAGTGTGGATAGCAAAACTTGAAGCAATGAATATGTGCGCACAAATCCACACGTGCACACCTATGCACACATGATAAATAAAAAAACATGAATATATTTCAAAGTGAAAAACAGACACATCTACCAAACACTCTCAGTAGCAATATGTGAAACCAAAAAAAGAAAAATTAGAACAATAACAATCAAATTCAATGTATGATATAAAAACAAAAGGACACCATTAGCAAAATACTCTACCCAAGTCCCTTAAACTGTTTAATCTAGAATAATAACAGGCAACTGCCATATATGACAAAAAAAAAACAAAAGGCAATCATTAGCAACTAACATCTACAAGAAACAAACTTCGATAAATTAAAGATCCCAACAAGAGATCCATAAAGTAAAGCATAGCAGGGCGTATTGCAAATATATTTCCTTTGTTCACGGCCAATGACTCTTCCAGTTGAATTTTCTATTAAAAAACAAAAGAGAAAAAGGAGGAGCAAAAATTTCAAAAAAACATGTAAAAGAAACCTGCACAAAGGTTGCCATCAGTAACATTTGATATCCATGAGGTAGTTCGAGTAGAGCAAAGAAAAAAAGTTGTGTGAGGAAGTGATGAATTATATTCCTAGAGAAGACTTGAGATGGGCGGAAGAAAATGGGAATAAATTTTAATAGGGTTAGTAAGGAAGCAACATTTTACCTTGGATATGTCCTGATAGCACCTCGAAAATGTTTTTATTTTTATTTTATTGTTTTGGCAAATACACTTGAATAAGCTCCTCTAACCAACTATGAAAGTGAGATCAATAGATGAAAGTGGCAAGTTTCAATGAGGAAAGCATGAGAATCCAAATACAGCTGAAACAAACCAAAAGAAGTGGGACAAAGAAAACAAACCTAGGATTACAACAATAAGGACACATATCAGATCTCCAATAAAAAGATCAAAGGTGCATCCAAGTCCAACTACAGATAGAAACAATCGAGCAAAGGAAAGGAGAATTGAAGGTGTAACACCCCACCCCTACAGTACCTCACTAGAACTCTCCATCCAATAATGACACTGTAGAGAGAAGCATTACCTAGAGACAAACCAATAAAAACAACCATCTTACATACTACTAAATATAAAATACAAGCCTTAATACCAAGATGTAATTAGATGGCAAGTGGAATATCCTTGTACATAGAATTACTATTGGAAACAAGTATGGGTTATTGTAAAGATAGTGCAAAATAGTAAAAACACTGAATAGCCCAATAACCCTCTCATAGGACCTCAATTTTAATCTGGATGTGCATCTACCTCAAGACATGTAATATACTTCAATTGCTTCTCGGTCGTGGTCGCTTCATAAGCCATCATGGCTCACTGTGCTGCCATATTGAGTAGCTCTAGCTATAAAAAACAAAATAACAACCTATGCTGGAAAATATGGAAGAAAAAAACGAGTGTGAGTAATTTCGTAAGGAAATTACCCAGTGAGTATAACAACATCAAGAAACTCATGCATTAAGGAGCACTCAAAGAAATTAAACATAAATCAAGAATACAGACTATCAAAAATTAAAAGAGTGCTCAACAAATGACCAAATATCAGGGTTCGACATAATATAAAAATTATCCTAGCATTTTTATTCAAAAATATAGTATTTATGTTTCAGTCATAGATTTTCAAGTACAGTTTCTTTCATTGGAATATATATTAAATTTCTGCATTCACAAACTCATTTCTGTATTTCCTTGATCACATTATTTCCACTAATCAATATCACATTCAAACATAAAAGCACAATAAATCTTGTTCAGAAGTATTTAAATTTATGATCCCATCTATCACAGACTAAATATGAAGTATTTATAAACTCACTATATTCTACAAATAACCCTGATGACGCAATTAACATTAGCTTCTTCTCGGAGCGCGATAAAGTATAACTCCTTCTCGGAGCATAACAATTTATAGCTCTTTCTCAAAGCACAATAAGGTACAACTCCTTCTCAGAGTACAATAATTCATCGCTCTTTTCAGAGCACAATATCTCATAGCTCTTTCTCAGAGCAATTTAGAATCAATATGCATACTTGTCAACCACATAAATTCGCCCCAAAGGCATAATGAATTTATGCGTTGTCCCAAAGACAGTTATTAATAGTTGGCCAATAATCAACTCATCTCATAAGAGTCTCATACGGAAGACTATAATTAAAACCTCAAACAAGACTCGTTATTATTCGTGACCTTGACCGACATGAACATAGTAGTGCTCTAATTAAGTTCAATTCTAACATTCTCAATTCAAGTGCACTTTCTACTCGAATATTATTTCTCATCATTTTCACATTCTCATGATGCTTTTGAAATTTCACTTTTCAAGGATATGAATCCATTATTCATTGCCATCACCGTTGTTCACTTTTGATTTCCTTTGTCATGATTAATCTCAAAGTCAAAGATTTAAGGAGTTGTCCAAAATTTTAGAAATTAATGTTATCCTTAACTTGCTGAAATTAATTCTTAGAACAAAATTTCATTTGTATACAAGTAATATGAAAATAATATATATATATATATATAATAAAACTTATCTATCGAGTTACCGATATAATATTTTTTATTTAATAAAAACAATATTATACTTAAGTTCTTGTTAATTACGGGCATGCCATTCTAGTTACTTGGTATGATAATCTAAGGCAAATTATTGGGTCTCTTTCTTACATAAATTTTGGGAATTTAGTGTATAATATTCAATTTAACTTATGAAACTTTACATATTCACTATTAAATAATAGGAATTAAATTTAATAGCTATATACTTAATTTATACTATATATATTCACGGCCCACAAAATGATTTCCACTAACCTGAAATTTATATATCTATAAGTGTGTGGCTAAATTCATAAAACAAGGCAACATAGGCCCACGAAACTTTACGTCATACCTAAGTATATTTTTGTTCATGTGCAGGTACATGGACATCTGTATATTCATATGTATACAAGCTAGTTTTTGCTTTAAGTTTAACTCGTTTTAAGCAGCCGAGATAATGCTGCACTCTGGTTTATATAGCTTAAAACACTAATCAATTTGTTCCAAGAGCTGCATATATTAAAAGCATATTCATTATTCTATGGTTGTTAATTTCTTTGATTAGTTCGTTTGGACGTATATAGGGATCCCATGGTTATACTTAAGTATAGCATATTCTAATGATTTTTAAAACATAAATTAACAACATGTGCAGAGCTATTTCAGACCAGCTACTCTGCACATTAACAACTCAAACTGAACTTGATTTCAAATCTCCTTACCCTGCAGATTGGTCCACAAGTGCTGGCATAGCAGTATAGCGTCTACACAGGGGAAATGAAGTGACAGCTGATCCACTCAAGCGTTCGCTCGAGGGAGAAGAGGCGTTGCCTCACCGCCGTACATGAATTCTACAACTTTGAGAGTTGCTGCAATTCCTAAACTGAGCTTCGGTCCTTGCTACTAAGTTTAACGGTTCCTTTTAAGGTTCAGTTGTGCATGATAAAAATTGATTCTATCAAGTCTTGATTTAATCACATTCTCATGAGTTTGCTTACTCTGTTCAGCAATTCTCTTGGGTTTAAACATGATTATCACGGTTGTTTAATCTCATCTTCACAAGTTCAACAAAAAGATAAATCAAAAGAAAGTGCATGCTCTCTAGAAATTTAAGCAAAACTGAATTTCACCAATAGAATCATAATCAAGAGAAAAGATGATCAACTTAACAAACCGATGGGTTTGCGGAGGTACCAGCCGTAGGATCTGGAGGATTTTGGGATTGAGCTGCCGCCATGAATTAACGGAAGATATCTGCCACCACCACAAATCTACAAACCTAAACGCCCCAAACACCAACCGACATATGTTTCCAATCCAATTTACAACTTTATTTTACTTTACTACATATATTTGTAAAGATTTTTTTAACAAAAAAAAAATAGCAAAGCATACAGTAGAAGAAAGCAAGCCAAAAGAAAGAGGAGGAGGAGAAGAAGAAGAAGAAGCAGAAGCAGCAGCAGCAACTTCTTTCTATAATTGAATTGTCGTCTCGTCGTGTTGGTTGAGAAAGAGATTTATTTGTGGGAAAAGTGTACATGCACCCTTAAAGTTTTACCCTTATCTCACATAAGCTCTTTGTATTTTTTGAGGTGCAAATACATTCTTATTATTTTAAAATAACACATTTAACCCCCTCTTATAACCTACATTAATTTTATTGTTAATCTTATTCAGGGTTACCAGCCCAGTCGGTATTAAAAAAATTAAATAAAGGTACATTTTTATACCTAACATTTATACTAATAAGCAAATTTATGTTTAAAGAAAATTTATAAACATTTAAACATAATTTTCTTTAAAAATTATTTAAATTCATCATTTAATAAAAATATTAAAGTACAATTTATTTTCCATACTTGTAAAATTTATTAATTCTAATAAGATATTAAAAAAAATTTACATATAATATTTTATGCGAATTTATTTTTTTAAAACAATTATATAGGTCCTTTCAAAAAAATAAACAATTGTACAAATTGATATCCCATTTAAAAATATTTAAACAAATATTTTTATATAAGATAAGTTGTTGTTTTAAAAGAACATTTTAATTAAAAAAAATTGTTTACTGAATTTATACAATTTTTAAAAAATATTTGCATAATAAATTATATATAATTTTTTTAAATATCATATTAACATTAGTAAGAGTATCTAAAAAAAATTATACTTTAACATTTTATAAGATGAGAAGTTTAAATATTTTTTTAAAATAATTTGTGTTTAAATGTTTATAAATTTTTTTATGGGTAACTTTGCTCTCAGTCTAAACATTGGGGGTTGCATCTTTTCCCTTTATTTGTTTGTTAGTATAAAATCGAATTCTACAGTTAAACGCTTAAAAACAAAAATTAAATACCTCCTCTAAAACTAATTATTATATATTTCTTGTATGATACAAATGAAGAAAATTTTTAATTTAATAATATAATATATGAACTATAAATATTTTTCAATTATTTTTTTACTTATTTTAAATTTTTATTATGCTTGTTTAATTTCAAAAGTTAGCTGAGCCAGCCATTAAGCAAGTAAGCGGAATAATGTTTAAGGAACATTGCAATAACTTAGGTCCTTTTGAGTTGGAATCCAGATAAAAAATGGAATGAAAATTTTGATAAAATATTTAATCTACAAGTGAATCAAAATTTAAATTGAAAATAATATTATTTAGATATACAAAATATTTATAATTATGAAAATAATATTATTTATATATAAAAATATTTATAATTATTTTTATATAAAAAATTAGCATTATGATTATTTATTATAAAAAATTATTTAAAAATTGTTTATTAATATTCACTCAAATATTATTATAAATTTTAAAAATATTATAAAAATTACTTATTATTTTGAAAAATATTTTTTCTTAAAA
Organism: Mallotus repandus; assembly: GCA_949671775.1. Lineage (NCBI taxonomy): Eukaryota > Viridiplantae > Streptophyta > Magnoliopsida > Malpighiales > Euphorbiaceae > Mallotus > Mallotus repandus. The sequence goes on along the minus strand of CATIWM010110661.1, from coordinate 19,707 downwards.
TATTTAAATAATTATTTTTATTAATTTATATATTTTATTTCATTTTATTATTTAAAAAATATAATTCATTTTATATATTATTATAATATATGATAATATTTAAATATTTAATTAATTTAAAGTTAGTTCAATTTGATTTTCACGAAATAAAAATTCATTTCTTACGTCGTGAAAAGGGTACAGGGAGGTGCAGCTAAGAATCTACTTACAACTTAGCTACTTGCTAATTAACACTTAGAATAACAACTGTAGCGATCATGACACCCAAGTTCAGAAGGAAAGAGAGAAACTCACTGGTACTACAGGCAAAGCCAAAAACTCCATTTACTGCATACTTAAAAACACCATCACAAGTTTACATCAATGAGATGCAAATTGAAGAGTATAAGGTACCTATACGAAACTTTGTTGCCACTTTTTTGGTGGAGGGAGGAAAATGTATTCTTCGCAAGAACACAACTGATGGAAGACCCAAAATGGGGCCATGACTGTCTGCTCATTATATAAACTTATCAAACGACGGAAAAAAAAAAAAAAAAAAAAAAAAGCCTATAATGAAAACTTATCCATGAGATATTCCATTAAAGAAATATTGTACAAGAGCTGCCTAATCACATAAATTTCTGTATGCCTATGCATATAAATTAAGAAAGCCATATTTCTCTGTTAGCCTGGTAAAATTCAACCTAACACATCATATTCTGAACTGGACGCATTATTACTTCACTTTATGGCTCTGCTTGTGTCACAGCCTTTGGTGTTTCATTTTTTGTACTGGATATACTCTCAGTCAACTCACGGCCCTTGGTATCAAACGGAAACAGTAAAACACAGATCCCTGATACAAAAACTACACCCACAAATAGAAGAATCGCTGCAGCTTGATGGCATGATTGCACCAAAGTTATTGCCACATGAGGGGAGACCATTCCGCCAATTCTTCCCATTGAGCTTGCAACTCCAAAACCTGTTGTCCTCACAGAGGTTGGGTATATCTGAATCATGAATAAAGGATATCAAGGTTATCCACTGGTCCTAACTAAAATACCCTACCAGAAGATTATGCCAACTTAAGCATACAAAAACAAGCTTTTAAAGCATATTTTAGCTTCACAGGTTAAATACTTGAAGCTGCACTATCAAGGCTGATGCAGGACTTTTACCGAGCAGAAAATTAAAAACATCTTGTGCAATATATATATGATCGTGAGACACCATGAATTATGAATGGAAACAAATTCCATCAATTTACCTCTGGAGCAAAAACAAAGGCAATTGAGAAAGTGTCTGTGATGAATATTCGAGATATAAAAAGAAGGACTGTTGTTACAGCCGCTGACTGATGGACCACTAATGGTAGAAGGAAGATGCCACAGACAAAAAACACAACTGCCATCGAAAGCTTTCGACCAAATCTATCAATCGTTAGAGCCGCCAGGATTAGCCCCGGAATCTCTTTAAGAAAGTAAAAGTTAGATATGAATTGGATGCGTATGACAGTCAAAATACCTTAATCATACAAACAAGAAATTTGTATTGTTAAACTTACCTGCAAAGCTAGTAATGAGCACGTCTTTATAGTTAACACCGCCAGACTTGTGCGACTGCACTTCAGTTGTATTGCAATGGTTATCCCCATTATTCAACTCAGTAGTCAGCAAAACAAAGCCATAATAAGAAAATGCATTCCCAAAAAATACTGCCCATAACAGAATGGTTGACCTACATAATTTTGGTGAAAGAAGCATTAACAGTGATTTGAAAACCCCCAAATCAGAATCCTTCCACTTGAGAGGAGGACCGATAACATCTTCATCTTTTTGTGGTGAACATGAATTTTCACCTTCATGTGGAGGACTCTTCTCTTGCAGCTCAACTTCACAATCAGCAACAAGAACACCAGGAGGCAATCCTGTTCCATTTAGTTTGGACATTTTCTCTAAAATCCTAAGGGCATCGTTTTTTCTACCTTTCAAGCATAAGTACCTTGGGGACTCAGGTGTCAAAATATAAAATACAAGGAGAAAAAAAGATGGCAGGGCACACACACCAAGCAGCCACCTCCACCCCAATCTTGGCATAATAATCTGCAAAGTACAACTTAAGATGAGGACATTTTCAAAATGCATATTGGCTTTGTCTTACAGTAGCAACCATATAATATAAAAAAATCAGCGCAACCAACTCCATCAGTAAATGAGTTAGTCAAAGTTTGAAGAACAGTGTGTTCTTCAACAAATTAAAACTTGCAGTGGAGCAACATATTGCAAACCAACCCTTCGGATTAGCTGCAGGCTAAAATTATTGCTAGTTAATCATGCCAAATTTCAGAGAATGAATTAAAAAAAAACAAACTCTATGCTGATGTAAATAAATACTTGAAATCCTAAGGGTACTGTTGGTTTGGTGAGAATTGAAGAGGGATTTGAATTTGAAGCAAGTTTGGTGTTTGTAATACAAAAATTTCTTCCATTGAGATAATAATTTACATAAAATATGTGAAAAAAATTGTTAATTAATTTATATATTTTCTAAACTAAAGAAATTTAAACAATTCATATATATTTTTCATACAAATTGCTAGAAGGAAAACGAACAGAACCCTGCCTCATTCACTATATATTTAACATAAGCAACCGAACTTGTTATGTACAAGTCAAGCAAAGATCCTTTATTATTCTTCTAAAGGATTGATCTAAATTGTTAGAACCATAAGATATTCTAAATTGTTAGAACTATTGCTTGTTGAGGGATGAAAGTTATCATACCAATAAAAAACCTCAATAACAGAACTTGGAACACCAGTATGAGGATCTGGTTAAGATTAAGATTAACAAAATTAGTGCCAAGTCCAATTAGCCAGAGATTAAGATTTTGTCACATAGTTAATTACAGGAAATGCAGTCTAAGATTTCAATTTAACAAAAACTTGGATTTCCAGTACCCGAAAAAAAAAAATTATGAGGAAATCATAAGCGTACCCATGCTATAGCAGCCTCAAATATTGTTCCCAGAGTCCAAAAAGCTTGGAAAATAACCACCCAAGTGCCTCTATTAGGTGATGGTATAAACTCTAAAAACCAGGCTACGAGTACAGGACCGCCTCCCAAGCCAAGACCAACCAAACAACGACAGAGAATCAATACAATATAGTTCGGGGCAAAGGAACTCATTAATCCAGCTCCAGAAGTAACCATGGCTGTAACCAGAAATCCCCTTCTGAACAAAGATACGACCAAATGAACACATTGACAAGAAAAAATTCAAAGTATTGTAGGTGAAAGAGAGCAGTGCTATTTTCTTTTCATAGTTAGAAAAGGGAAAGTTTGAATTGAAGACCGCATTAGAGTAAAGATGTAGCTACCAATTAGACTGTATCTCGGCCAAAACAATTGTACTGCATGTAAAATGAACATAATAGTCAGAAAAACTTTATATGACAGATGCAGGTTGTAACTCACCTATTTAAACCATCTTGTTTTTGCATCCCACACTTGCAGGTCAGACAAAGTATTTAAAACATGGCCTTTAGACAGACATCAACTAAACCTTTCTTTTTCAAAAGACAAAACAGACACTGAACAGAAACCCTGAGCCTCAGCGATTCCCTAGTAATGACAATGAAAACAAATCCAGTTTTAGGGCAAAAGGAAAGGAGTTACTGCCAAGCCAGAACAGAACATATGCTAGTTGCAATTATGAAGTTCCCTTTATTTAATAAAAAGTGCACAAGAGTAATCAAACAAATTATTAGAAATAACGATCCGTTTTTCTTTTTTTTTTTTTCAATCCATTAATCAGAAGGTAAATATAATGAACACTAAATATGGTTGTAGTATAGTGGACTGCGTTAATTGAAAAATTCCAAAGAAAGAAAGAAGAAGGAGAAGAAAAGAAAAGGAAAGAATGAAAATGAAAAGAGCAGCGACCTTCTGCCAAATTTATCGGAAACTAAGCCCCATGAATATGCTCCAGCCATCATACCAATAAAAACCATAGTGGTAATAAAGCTTTCTTTGGTAGAAGAAAGGCTCCATTGTTTCTTAAGTGCTGGTCCTATAGATGAGAGAAGCATCATTTCCATAGCCTCTGAAACCCAACCCATGCCAGCATAAAAAAGCACAAGACATTGGAATTTTCCGAAACCAACAGATGCAAGAGCTTCATCAACAGTATAGAATGGGAGTCCGTCTGCCATCTAAAAAAAAAATCAAATATTAGGATTGCTTGGTAAATATATAAACAGAGGAAGAGCAATGCGAAGAGCATGAGCTGGCACCAAAGATCAAGCAATGCGATCCATAGCTTCTCTTTCATGCATTCATCAATCAAAGTTAAGAGGTTGTTTAAACAGAAAATGGGATAAAAGAAGAGATGAAACCTTGTAAGGTGTGATAAGTGCTGATCTATCGTCGCCCTTCTCTTCTGGTTCCTCCACGGCGTAGTCGTCGTGTTTAATGCTGCTGGTGATACGAAAGCGAGAAAAAAGATAACTGAAAGTCTTGCTCATTTTGAAAGAAACAAAAACGAAAAAAAAATCTCGAAAATGTAAGTCGGAATCATATAACAAAACCAAACAAACTAAGATTCAAATCAGATCAAAACATAACATTGTTTTTTTTTTTTTTTTTGGGTCAACTAACATAACATAACATCATTTCAGAGGATAAGACAGAAACATAAATAAATGTGCGGGAGGAGTTTGACTCCTACCCTCCCAATTCCCAAATCCTTGCTAAAATCCAATGCACCTTGTGGCCCAGCCCAGCCCAGCCATGCCATCATTTTTTTATCCCCAAACTATTTTTTAATTAATACAAGGGCACCATGATTCATGCAAATGATTATTATATATACCATCAATTGAGATGTCTGTTATTCAACAATATTACGTATATTTGGTCAAAAAAGAAAAAAAAAAAACAATATTACGTATACACATACATGTGGATACACATACATCATGCATAACCTTAAATAAATATTAATGCAACGCACTGCAATTGTGCTGTCTTGTATCTATATTTGCCAACTCACCCAAAAGATCAAAGAAATAACTCTCGTTTTTGTGTATAGCTAGCTTGTCTATTTCCTTATATATTGCATTTTGTGTTACGCCTGGACTCTAATTCTGTACTCTTCCTCATATAGTTTAGCCTAAACTAGATTTTGCACTTGTTAAAAAAAACGAGATTTTGCTAATCTAAAATTTAAAAATATAAATTTGAATAATATTTTGATTAATAATAAATTAAACTTTAAATTAAAATTAAATCTAATTGTGAATCCACAAATTTAGAAAGTTATTATAACAATTTTATTTAATAATTTTTTATTAAAAGTACATATATATATGTTTTTAATATGTACATTAATAATAATAATTGGAGAAATAAAATATAAAATAATTGATAAGTTACAAATTTTTACTTACGTTAAATAAGAAGAAAAATATATTTTTAATTGAATAAAAGGTAGATGTTTTAATTAGAATAAAAGATATAGTTTCTAATGAAACAAAGAGTAGTATTTTAGATGTAGTATAATTAAAATGTTTTATATTGAATAAAACATATGTACTTTAAAATAAGATTTTTTATAAAGAAAAAAGTTAACTAAATAAATTTTAAAAAATATTTATATTACATTAATTTTATTTTCTTTAATTTTTATTACCATTATTTTTAAATATAATAGAATTTATTTTGAGACTATTAAATTACTATTGGAGTGTGTATAATAGTGTTTTAATTAATAAAATTTTTAAAAATAGAATTTCTAATAATTTAGGAAAAATGATCGAGTGATTTTGAAAAAAATGATTGAGTGATTTAAGATAAAAAAATTACATATTATATAAAAACTTTTAGAATTTGAGTAGTATTAGAATATGTATAATAGTGTGTCCGTTAAAAAATAATACTAAAAAACTATAATAAATATTTTATTTTTAACAAAAATTAGGATTTTTAAGAATATATATATATATATATATATATATATATTAAATGTTGAGTTTTAAAATTATTAATCCCAAAATTTTACAAGTGCTCCTCCTCACAATTCAACATTCACTTCTAAATGCTTATATATTTAATTCTTAAAAATTCTATATTCAAAAATTCATTGGTTAATTGCCAATTTAAAATATACTTCTTTTAATATAAAACTCCTAGTAGTATATTTCTTTTTAGGATCACCACCATACTCTTTGTATAAATTAATATTATCTTTTTATAATTATCATTCATTCTATGTCTACGTTAAAAATTGTATACTGATATCTCATCTATGGTACCTTTTTCTTCAAGCATTTGTCCTCTTCTTCCTCCCATTCAATAAGAGTTAGATTTTTTCTTTTTATTTTTTTTTAAATTAAGAACATGTTTACTTTTATTATTAGGGCTTGATTTTACCCTTTTTTTTTTCTTTGCTATGCATTGTTATGCTCTTCCTTAGTGATCTCAAAGAATATATTTATTTTTGTTATTAGACAACTCTAAAATTATATTAATACAATTCAATTATTATATTTTTCCTGGTGATCTCAAAGAACATATTTATTTTTGTTATTAGACAACTCTGAAATCATATTGATACAATTCAATTTTGCTCTTGTATCAATTTTTTTTTTCAATCATTATTTAGTTATTACTGTTGTTGTTGTAATTGTCCTTTATGCTAATCCGGTAAGTTGGTGATTTAATCCTCTTGAAATTCACATTGAAGTTGGAGCAGATCAGGATAATTTACAAAATTTGGATCATTTAGAGTATATTGACGGTATGTGTTATTTCAGTATTTTATCAAAAGGTTGTTAGTATAGGCTTTGTTTTCAATAAATTGTTTCTTTTCTTTCAAAATGCTTTGCTTGTGATCTTTCTGACCATGAGAATGTCAATTTAGAATCTTAGTGATAATTCAAATTTTGATGATAATGTCGTTTTAATTTTATACTTTTATAATTATTGCTATTTTTAGTTAGAATTGAGTTTTTAATTTAAATAATAAAAAATTAGATAAAATGAATCTATTACTACACAATAATTATTGAAAACAAATTTATTTTATGACAACAAATAATTTCTTTTTAATTTTTTCTACCTTTTTAATACAAATAAAACTTTAATATTTTTCTTTTAATGCTTACAATGTACATCTCCATGTGATAATGATAAGAAAATTATTAAATTGGCAATATGATTTATATAATTCTTTTTAGCTAACTTATTTTTTAATTTTAAAATTTAACTTTAATAAATTAATTGTAATTCTTATCTCAATTTTTTGTTTTATATCCTTTATTTAATTGTTATAGTTATTATATACACATTAAAAATATATCTCTCTCTTTACAAAGAGCACAAAATGAAATTATTGTGATAAATTTTTAAGTTCATATATTTATAAATTATTTACTTAATTTATAATTTATTTTTAAAAATTATTTCATTAATTATTTTGAAATATTTTGTAAAAATATATTATATTTACAATTCGCGCAATGCGTGGATGAATGATAAGTTTGACACATTAGATTTTAGGACGAATACTCAAATATGAAGAAAAATATTTATCAAATTTTTGATTTAATATATATATTTGCAAAAAAAAAAAGTTTATATAATACCAAGCAGCAATAATTTTTCGTCTCTTATTTTATTTATTTATTTATTTTATAAATGCTTATATTTTTTATACAATTTATTTGATAATAACAATTTAAAAATTAATAACTTTTAATTTTAAAGATTATCGATTTAAAATGTAAAAAAATTTGATTGGTAAAAAATAATTTGTAGCTTCCTATCTCTTTTGATTAATATGAAAATCATATGACTCATGTATTGATAAATTGCATAATATGGAGTAATCTCAATCAAGTGAAAATAAATTTTACAAGAATTTCAGTATTTTTAATTTTTAATATATTAATTTTTATAATTTTAAATATGTATTTCATAGTAAATCATCCAAAATCATTAATAATAATATAATCAATATAAATTTTATAGTTTAAATGAAGTTAAAAAATATTTTATCATAAAAATTAATGAATAAGTATTTTTTAACTGAAAAAAGTATAATCAGTATAGTAAGTATTTTATTAATTAAAATTTTTTAAATTTATTTTTTCATCTTTTATATTTGTATTATTTAAATATTTTAATTAAAAATCATTTTCGTACTTTAGTTTTTTCATATTTATATCCATGTCTCGGTATTATCTAGCTAAAAAATGAGTATAATATTTATGAAGAAAGGCAAATTTAATTGGACAAGTTTCGTGATGCCAATAAAAATGTTGACTTCTCCATAAGCAGGCCGGATAATAAAAAGTTTAGACATTTAATTGAAAAAAATCAGAAATCAAGCCACAACTCTCTTATTTTCTTCTCTTGTAATGCTCTATGATAAAAAAAAAAAAAAAAAAAATTGACTGACGCTGAGTGGGAACTTAAGACTCGAATCCCAACATCAAAATGACAAAATTATCGAATGCGTCGCGTGTCAAACAGTTGTAGTTTCTCAAGCTTTTACTTCATTTTTCTTTATTTTGTTTTGATAGAGATTATTATTTTTTTATTTAAAATAAAATTAATAAAATAGAAAATAAAATAAAATTAATAACATCGCATTTTTTGTTGACATATGCAATGAGTGATGCTAACTCTGGACATAGGTGTCAACAAATTTGGACAGCTGGATATTCTTATATAACAACAGAACTCCTTTTAAAATATATATATAAGTTAAGGATTCATTTTTTACCTCCTTCCTACAAAATTTTATAATAATAATAATAATAATAATATTGTTAAAATTTTTAATATAAGAATATCACCGAATTCATTTCAATAATCAAAATATAAATATAAATATAGTCTTCATATTTATTTAGAATTTAAAATTATAAAAAATTAATAATTAATTATATTTCTCATTGGTAATATGTTATTTTTAAAAAATATATATATAACTACAATTTTAGTTAAAAATTAAAATTCATTTTTCTAACAATCTAACATTTCAAATTTTTTTCAAGGCATGAGATAGAATTAAGAAATTTTGTACAGCTACTTATTGGTAGCTTCTAAAATTATCTTCAGCATCTTGTGTGGACTTTAGATAATATATACATTTTGATATAGCTATTAAATAAATTTAATAAATTAAAAACTACAAATTAATAAAATATAAAAGTAAAAGTTTAAAAAGTTATTATAAAAATTTTATTTAATATTTTTTATTAAAAGTATACATATTTATTTTAATATGTATAATAATAATAATAATAATTGAATAAATAAAATAAAAAAATAAATAAAAATAATTGATAATTTACGCAAAATGTGTTTTTAATCGGATAAAAGGTGAATGTTTTAATTAAAATAAAAAACATAATTTCTAATGAAAAAGAAGAGTATTATTTTAAATGTAGTATAATTAAAGTGTTTTATATAAAATAAAATATATATATATTTTTTAAACTAAGAATTTTTAGAAAGGGAAAAAAGTAACTAAATAAATTAAAAATAAGATACATTACATTAATTTTATTTTCTTTAATTTTTATTGTCATTATTTTTAAATATAATAGGTTTTATTTTGAGAACTATTAAATTACTATTGGAGTATGTATAATAGTGTTTTAGTTAAGAAAATTTTAAAAAATAGAATTTTTAATGGTTTAAGAAAAATGATTGAGTGATTTGAAATAAAAAAAATACGTATTACATAAAACTTTTTAGAATTTGAATAGTATTGGAATATGCGTAATAGTATTTTATTTAAAAATAATACTAAAAAATTATAATAATATTTTATTTTTAATAAAAATTAGAATTTTTAGAATTTGAAATATTAGCTTTTAAAATGAATACTCAAATATGAAGATACACACTTGTCAAATTTTTAACTTAATAACTTTAAAATTCAACATTTAATATATATATATATATATTAAATTTTAAAAATATAATAAACTAATAATATACATATTTTAAAATATCTAATTAAATAATTTTAATAAATTATAATTATAATTCAATTAAATATAAACATGATAACTTAAAAAGTTATTGCAATAATTGTATTTTATTATTTTTCATTAAGAGTATATATATTTTAATATGTACAGTAATAATCATAATAAAATTAAATTAAATTAAATAAAAATAGAAAAATAATAGAAAAAAGTTTGTTTTAATTAGAATAAAAGATATAATTTTTAATGAAAATAAAAAGTAAAATTTTAAATCTAATAGAATTAGAGTGTTTTATAGAGAATAGAACATGTGTATTTTAAAATAAGGTTATTTATATTTTTTATAGAAAAATATTGTGAATTTTAATAATTCAACACATAAATTTTTAGTTTTAGAGGTCAATGTTGAATTATGAGCATAGACATTTGTCAAATTTTTAACTTAATGACTTTGGAACTTGTAATTTAATATATATATACAATTTGAATAATATATATATATATATATATATATATATATATATATGAGCTCTAAAGTCATCATTAAGTCCAAAATTTGACAAGTATCCCCTTCTAGAATTCAACATTCACCTTAGAAACTTATGTGTTGAATTATTAAAATTCACAATATTTTTATATATAAAAAAAATTATTTTAGAATACATATGTACGTAAAACACTCTAATTTTATTACATCTAAAACATTGTTCTTTCTTTTCATTAAAAATTGCGTCTTTAATTCTAACTAAAACATCTTTTTTTTTTAACTATTTTCTATTTTTTAATTCATTTATTCAATTATTATTAATATATATATATATATATAGTCTTAATAAAAATAATGAAATAAAATTATTGCAATAACTTTTTAAGTTTTCATTTTTATATTTAATTAAATTTAAATTTAAATTTATTAAAATTATTTATTTAATTATTTTAAATATATATATTATTTACAGTTCACACAAAGCGTACAATTCACGACTAAGTAATATTAAAGTTATCCAATTAATAATTCAGTTTCTTAGTACATACAAACAAAAAAAAGTAAAATAAAATAAATGATAATTATTTAAAGTTGAAATAAGATTAGTTTTAAAGTTTAACTGTATAAATTGTAGAGTGAGTAAACTTACCCCTTCTCTTTCTTCTTTCTCTTTTTTTTTCCCCATTCTCTCAACTTTAGTGATTTTAGAACTGGTTTTGGCTATTTTTGGCTATTTTTGGCCAACACCATTCAATCTCCGTCGTTATTCTTCTATTTTTTCTTACTCTTTCTTAAATAATATATATTAAGATTATAATCTCTAATGTATTTTGTTTTTGGTGGTATTTTGTGCTTGATCTAAAAATCTAGTTTGATAATAAAGATTTTTTATGCTTTTATGGTTAGATTTATCCAATGGAGAAATAGGTTGGTAGATCTTAACTCTCTAATGGTGGTATGCTAAAGAATATCGTCAGATCAGTTCCAATCATTGCTTCTTAGTCTCATTCAAAAAAGAAGATGTTGACCATTAGGGAGATTCTCGTATTTCACTGCTCTATTTCATATCATTTTCATATAATGTAATTGTAATTCCACAAGTACTAAGAGGGGGTGAATTGTGAACAATCCTCTTAGCTTACAAGTGAATAAAATTCTAACTCAATTCACTCAATCTCACTATTAAGCTTTTGAATAATTGTTTTAAACACTTACCAATCCACACTCAAAAACACTCTTGAGATAAATAAAAATTATACAAATTAAAGATGAAGATTTGAGTGGTTGAATGATCAATTCAAGATTAAATGCTCAAATATTTCTCTAAATGTGTTTGCTTAACTTTCTTCTCTTCTTCCAGCTCTGTTCTTGGTGGTATTTAAACCCTCTAAAAGAAAAAGAGCTGTTGGAGGTGCATTAAATGTAAATAGAGCCGTTTGAACCATCTAGAAAAAATCAGGTTTGTGCAATCATCATTATCATAAAAAAAATCGTCATTGGTCATGACAGTCAGGGTGCGAAGACATAAATTCAAATTTTCTCGCTTTCATGATCATAACACTCGTGGTGACGCTGGTTGTGACTGCGCTTGGGAATTTTTGAGCATTTGCAATTTTGAACTTCATAATTTTGCTCTAAAATTTTTTCTAATGATTGGAATTTGCTTGGGACAAATTATAATGAAGATTCCCATCATAGTTCACCAAATTTGACTTTAGATTTTTGACCAAAAATTCAATCTTTGATTTTGTCTCTGTCACCACTCATGATGACTTTAGCATCACTTATGGCAGAGCTGCTGACTTGAAAAATTAACATCTTGACATTTCATTGCTTGTGTCCGAACATGAATTTTGTAATTTTAATCCACCTAAATATAAGCACTTAAACACACAGATTAAATATAATTTTACTTAATTAATTGTGACAATAAAAAATAATTATTTTACCCCTAGAGGCTCATCAGTAATATTTTTAATCGAAGGAAAAAATCACATTTTTGGTGTCCCAACTTTTTTATTTTTACTATTTTAGTGTCTAAATAATTTTTTTTGGGAATCAGGTGTCTAAACTTGAAAAAATTTATACAAAATAGTGCTTCTAACCAATTTCCATAGCATCTGAAACCCAACCCATGCCAGTATAAAAAAAGCACAAGATATTGGAATTTTTTGAAACCCATAGTTGCAAAAGCTTCATTAATAGTATAAAATGGGTGTCTGTCTACCATCTAAAGGATTGCTTGGTAAATATATAAACAGACGAAGAGCATGACATCACAATGAAGTTAGCTGCAAGTGTTATTTGACACCAAAGATCAAATAATGTGATTCATAGCTTCTTTGTCATACGTACATTAATCTAAGTTAAGAGGTTGTTTAAATAGAAAATGGGATAAAAGAATAGGTGAAACCTAGTAAGGTGTGATAAGTGTAGATCTATCATCATTCTCCTCTTTTGGTTTCTCTACAACATAGTTGTTGTGTTTGTCTTTGCGATAAATGTTATTGGTGATATGAGAGCGAGAAAAAAGAAAATTGAAAGTCTTGGCCGTTTTAAGAGAAAAAAAATGAAAAAGAAAATCTCAAAAATTTAAATCTAAATCATATAAGAAAGCTAAACAAATTAAGAAAAACAAATAAGATAGTGAGTCTGTTACTAGCCAGGAACTTTAAACTACTCCCTTCAAAAGGAAGCCAAGCTCATATTTTTTCTATAATATTTTATTAATTGAATACATAAATAAATAAAACTTAGTAGGGGAATTCGATATAAACCAAATACTAAAAGAGTTTGAAGCAAGACACTAGTTCGTCTTAATTATACTTAACTCCCTCCTCCTCAAATAAGTTCTAATAAATAACATCTAAACTTACTAAGAAATGTCACGACCCGAACCAAAGGTACGTGACCGGTACTAGGGAATAGGGATACATAAAGTAACCGAAACCTGTAGCAAGCCTTAAAAATTTTTTTCGCGAAAATAAACCAATACACTTAACGATAAATTATAACATAAAACAATATTCTTTTAAATACAATATTTCAAGTTAGATACAATACAGAATACCGGTAATACATATTTGAATTTTACTACTGCGGTGTCTAGAATGTAATTACACAGTATAAAAATTAAATTAACATATATAATGCAACTAATAAAGAACGAACTCGGCGCAAAGTAGGGATACTAGGAGATTGACTGTGAGGTCCTGAAAAAATAAGTTGAGGGGAATCAAACCTCACTGAGTGAATCAATTATATAAAATGCATGCTGGTTTTAAAACTATTTGTTAAAACCCTTTTTAAAACAATATAAAATAAAATAATTATAATTATTAAAATCATTTACTTTTCTCAATAATATTCATATAAAGTATCTTTAAAACCTCTTATATAAATTAAATGTGAAATTCTCGTATAAAATATTTAAAATCATTATTTTGGTGAAAAACCTGGTAGAACACCTAAACTATTATTTTATTAGCCTTTTGGCTCTTTTTAATCCAAGTGACTATCGTCCCGAGAGCAATGCATCAACTGAGTTACTGTCACAATCATTTCACTTAATCCATATGGATGTCTTGAGAGTAATGCATTAACCGAGTTACATCTTTTTTTTTTCTTTTACCGGCCCCAAAAGCACTAGCTCCACCGAGCTCTAACCATACACATTTTAATCATATACTAAGATATTACCCGTGCACATGTAGTCCTAGTGATACCCACTAGGTAGCACGTTCTACCATTATTTTCAAATCAATTCGAATTATAAATAATTAAATTGAATAAATAAATAATTCAGTAAATAATGAACAAATAAACAATTAAATCAATAAATAAATCATATCGAATAATTTTTCTTTTAAACATGCTTTATTTTTTATTGCTAGAAAATATACTGAAATCACACAACACACATTCCATAAAATTAACTCACAGATTGAGCGTGTCGGTCGACACGTTATTTGCTGCCCTGGTATTACAGCTCGTGCCCCGAAGTTCTCTAAAATAAATAATATTTATTTAAAATATGCTCATAAAATAATTAATTAAATTCTTGAAATTCTGAAAAATTAATAAAATCATGAAGTGAAGGAATTGACTCGATCTAAGACACAATGCTAAGCAGAATCAGAATTTCGACACAGGATGATGTCACGCTTTACGAGAAATCTATCAAAAATTTGGCAGAATCTCCTCTGTAAAATGGACATCTCTTTATTAAAAGTAGAGTTGTTCCTGCACGAAAATACATTTCGAATACACTACACAAAACCACACTCGGATCGGACTCCCAAACTACACACAATTCCGACCGAGTTCAACAACCACAAAGTATATATATAAATCATAAAAATATATTACAAAATTTTATAAAAAAATTAATCGGGCTATTTGAATAATAATTTCTTTTAAATAATTATCATATACAAAAACCCAATTTATTTAAACTATTAATATTTCTCATTTAATATATTAATATCTATACTTAAAATTTATTATTTATAAAATTCCAAAAATTCATAAAAATATATTTTACTCTAAATATAATTAAATCATCAAATAATCAAATACTATAATATTTATATACATTTTATTTTATTTCCAGACATTAATCTAAAATCAACATAATATACCAAAATACTTATTTAGCTAATAAAATTAATTTATACTTTCTAATAATCAAAATTATTATTATACATGCTAATTAACTATAAATTCACCAAAAATATTTAAAATCAAATTCTTCAATTTTCTCTAAAATTTATATTTTTCACATATTACTTCCAAAAATTATAATTAATTTTACAAAATTTTCTTCACAAACATTACTCCAAATAATATACAGTTTTTATTAAAACTATCTTAATTTCCGGGCTCGGAATAGTAACCCGAACCAAAAATTCCAAAAATTAAAAATAAATCTGAAAAATATAGAAAAATTATTTTTGCATAACATTCAATCTCTACATCAACATTTAACCTAAAACTCACTTAATAAATCAAAAATTAACAAAAACTCAAAAATATTTACCTTCTTTCAAGTCGATCCGGAAGGAGATTGAAGAAACCGAAGGTATATTTGAGAAGCTTGGAAGGAGAGGAGTCCAACGACACCAGAATCGCGGCGATCCGATGTCGGAGTCGTTGCCGGCGGCCACTAGAAGTTCCGGCCAAAAGAAGACAAAAACAGAGGAAAAGCAGAAGAAGGCAGCACAGGGCGGCTGGTGGCTGGACGGCGAGCTGGGCATGGTCGCGCTGTGGCGAGGAGCAGCGGCGGTGAGGCAATGGGCAGCGGTGGCTGGTCTGCTCTGGCGGAAGGAAGAAAGGGAAGAAGAAGAAAAATAAGAAGAAGAAAGAAGGAAAGGAAAGGAAAGGAAAAAAAGAAAAAAAAATTATGTTGTGCCTTTTTTTTAATAATAATAATATATTAATTTACTCACCAACACACCAATTAAAATATATATATACAAATAATATACCCAATAAATTCTCTCCACCATAAAATAATATACACAATAAAATATAAAATGATACTTAAAATAATTCTCAACTCCAAAAATTCAAATTTAATTTCAATAAATAATTATCTCAATATTAATAAAATATTTATTAACACTGCAAGTTCCAAAAATATATTTTATAATTTTAAAAATAATTCGGGTGTTTACATAATCCTTGATATTAATGCTAATTTATGTTATAAATATGTAATTTTTATTACAATTACCAATTTTTTAATTATATTTACTTAAAATTCTTATTAATATACCTTACAATTAAATGATGCTAAAATTATATAAACGAATGTGTTCTCAAGCTTGTTCATGAACATCCTCAATGAGCTTGTTCGCGAGCTTGTTCATGAGTCTGTTCATGAACATCTTAAATGTTCACGAACATTCTAAACGACCTTGGTCGTGAGCTTATTCACGAGCCTGTTCACAAACATCTTAAATAAGCATGTTCGCGAGCTGGCTCATAAACACATTAACGAATATGTTCACGAGCTTTAACGAGCCAATCTTTAAGATGTTTAAGCTCTGTTCGTTTATCTTTCGAGCCTCAAAATCATATTTGGGCTCTGCTCATTTAACTTATCAAACAAGCTCGAACGAGCTTTTAACAAGTCGAGCTCCGAGCAGCTCGTTTACACCACAATTACGAACCTAATCAAACACAAACAAACCTGATGGAACATGATCTTAAATTGGAGACTTTTAAGAATAATTTAACATAAAGCATGGACTTATAATAAAGTTGATTTTTCAAATAGATCTCTCAAGAACAATTTTAACATGTCAAAAACATTTTTTAACAAACATGCCCCTCAAAGATCATTGAAGCTCCGCTACCACTCTGTTGAACTAAAGATTAATACAAAACTATTATGTAAATAGAGAAGTAAAACAAACAAAGAAAAATAGTTGCAAAATGACTTACATATTTTATTGATAACGTTGGCTATTTATGCATATCAAAGTATGTAGCAATGGGAATGTTGAATATGACAAAGTATGTAGCGATGGGAAAAAAGAACAGAAGGTGTTGGATGAAGAGAATAAAGGGGCTTGATTGAGTTGGCAATAGCATTGTAATTTTTGGCAAAAATAAAAGCAACAATGATGGTGGTGGCTGTGGTTGTAGTATATGGGAAAGGAAAATAGAGCTTTAGTAGGAAGTGTCACGACCCGAACCGAAGGTACGTGACCGGCACTAGGGAATGGGAATACATAAAGTAACCGAAACCCGTAGCAAGCCTTAAAAAAAATTTTCGCGAAATAAAAATAATACACTTAACAATAAAATGCATAATACTAAAAGCATAAAACAATATTCTTCAAATACAATATTTCAAGTCAGGTAAAATCAGAATACCGATAATACATATTTTAAATTAACTATTACAGTATCTAGAATCCAGTTACACAGTACAAAATCAAATTAACATACATAATACAGCCGGTGAAGAATGAACTCGGCACAAACTGGGAATACTAGCAGACAGACTGTGAGGTCCTAAAAAAAATAAGTTAAGGGAAATCTGACCTCACTGAGTGAATCAATTTTATAAAATGCATGTTGGTTTTGAAACAATTTGTTAAAACACCTTTTTAAAACAATATAGAATAAAATAATTATAATTATTAAAATCATTTACTTTTCTCGATAATATTTATATAAAGTCTCTTTAAAACTTTTTAAATCAATTTAATATGAAATCATCGTAAAAAAAATATTTAAAATAATTATTTTAGTGGAAAAACTGGTAGAACACCTAAATCATTATTCTACTAGTCTTTCAACTCTCTTTAATCCAAGTGATTGTCGTCCTAAGAGCAAGCTCAACTGAGTTACTACCATAGTCATTTCACTTATTCCATATTGATGTCCCGAGAGCAAGCTCAACCGAGTTACATCCCTTTTTTTACCGGCCCGAGAGCACTAGCTCCACCGAACTCTAACCATTCACATATTAATCACATATCGAGATCTTACCCGTGCGCACGTGGTCCTAGTGACACCCACTAGGTAGCAAGTTCTACCATTATCTCCAAATCAATTCGAATTATAAATAATTAAATAAAATAAATAAATCATTAAATAATGAATAAATAAACGGTTAAATAAATAAATAAATATAACGAAATAATTTTCCTTTAAACATACTTTCAATTATTATTCATAAATCAATCATATAGCAATTTCTTTATAATTTTTAATTGCTAGAAAATATACTGAAAACACACAACACACATTTCATAAAATTAACCCACAGGTTGAGCGTGTCGGACGACGCATTCTTTGTTGCCCTGGTGCTACAGCTCGTGCCCCGAAGTTCTCTAAAATAAATAATATTTATTTAAAATATGCTCATAAAATAAAATAAATAAATTCATGAAAATTCTCTGAATTATGAAAACTAAAGGATTGACGAAACTAACTCGGCCAAAGACACAACTCATCTAAAACTAGAATTTCGACACAGGTTGATGTCACATTTTACGAGAAATTTACCAAAAATTTGACAAAATCTCCTCTGTAAAACGGACATCTCTCTACTAAAAATAGAGTCGTTCTTGCACGGAAACACATTTCGAATCTTTTCACAACACCAAATCTCAGGTTGAGGCCCCTGAACTACACTAAATACCCAACCGAGATCATCAACAACATTACCACAATATATATATATATATATATACATATATATATTTGAGTTATAAAAATATATAACAAAATTTTATAAAAATTAATCGAGCTATTCGAATAATAATTTCTTTTAAATAATTATCATTTACAAAGTCAATTTATTTAAACTATTAATATTTCTCATTTAATATATAATATATATACTTAAAATTTATTATTTATAAAATTCTGGAAAATTCATAAAAATATATTTTAACTCTAAATATAATTAAATCATCAAATTATTAAATTCTACTATATTTATATATATTTTATATTATTTCCGGAAATTAATTTAAAATCAACAAAATATACAAAAATACTAATTTAGCTAATAAAATTTATTTATACCTTCTAATAATCAAAATTATCATTATACATGCTAATTAACTATAAATTTACCAAAAATAAATTCAAATTCAAATTACACAATTTTCTCTAAAATTTATATTTTTCACATATTACTTCCAAAAATTATAATAAATTATCTATAATTAATTTTACAAAATTTTCTTCACAAACATTACTCCAAATGATATATAGTATTTATTAAAATTATCAAAATTTTCGGGCTCGGAATAGTAACCAGAACCGAAAATTCCAAAAATATAGAAAAATTATATTTGCATAGCATTCAATCTCTACATCAACTTTTCTACTCAACATTAAGCCTAAAACTCACTTAATTTATCAAAAAATAACAAAAACCCAAAAATGAATTTACTTCGTTTCAAGTCGATCCGGAAGGAGATCAAAGAAACCGAAGATAGATTTGAGAAGCTTGGGAGATGAGGATTCCAACGACACCAAAATCACGACAAACCATAGTCAGAAACATCGCCGGCGATCGAAATGAGCTCTGGCCAAAACCAACAGAAAACGAGAAGGAGGAAGAGAGGTGACTCTGGACGGCTGGAATTAGAGTATTTTACATAACGTGTGCACTTTAAAATAAGAATTTTTATAATTTTTTAAAAAAATAGAAAATTCAATAGTTTTATTTTTACATATAACACTTTTGAAATGAATACTAGAA
>CATIWM010110608.1:0-10904 GCA_949671775.1 Mallotus repandus | reverse complement strand
TTTGAGTTACATCAAAATTTTAAAATTCCCACTCTTTGATCGAGTACAAATCACGGTTAATCCGATACACTAACTTGACTACAATTACTAGCTTATACTTAAATTCTATCAACATGTATATAAATGCAATGTATAATGAATACAAATTTACTTAGAGTTAGGGTACGGATGTGACACACAAAACCAACTTGAGAGATAAGATCACAAAATCAATATCCCTCCCTAAAATATTTGCAAACAATTTATAGATTAATTAAGAGACATGTATGTTGCTTTCTGATGAAAAAAAGTTTGATTTAGCAGTTTAATTTGAGAAGGAAACTGCTTTAAAAAATTATGCGGTGAAAAAAGAAAAAAAAAATAATAATAAAATACAAAAATATGTACTTTACATAGACAACCCAATGTCCAAGTGCCAATCTTTGATGAATAAATATTTAATAGAAGCCTTTTGTAGGCCCATGGAGCTCTTAATGCTCTTATCATAGTCTACAAGAGTTGGGCTTAAAAAACATTTTAAAATTTTCTCTTTAAAAAAATGTGGGATATATTTCTTCATATTTTCGTTACTAACTATTTCAACACTCACTTGACACAATTATACTTGCTTATGCACAAATTCCTTTTATAAAATTGGTTGTCAAAGTCAAAAAGGGGGAGATTGTTGACCACTTGCATGATCAATCTCTATGTTTTGACTTTAACAAGCAATTTTATTGAATTAATTAAGTTTGTTAAGTGTTTGTAGATCTAATTTTCACTTTAAGAATGTTCAAGGCACTTGAAAGGGTAATTAAGGCACTCCTAAGTGCTTTGAAGTATAAACAATCATCAAGGACAAAATAGGAGCTATTCTACATTAAGTTCAAGCCATTTCAAGTTACTTAGTATGCCTAATGAGCAACTACCATGATCGAGAGCGAAGCTCACAAGCAAAAGACTAAAGAAGGCTTTGTAATGTAAAAGAGTTTGCGTTGCTCATGCTCTGCCCTCATGATCATAAGCGGATCATGACCGAAAATCTAGACCGTAATCATGACATTCAAACCATACATCAAGCCTCTCTCAAGAGCTGGACCGCTAATGGTTGACCCTCACAATCGCGGTGTGATCGTGACCAAGGCATCCAAGTCGTGACCATCACTCTAGACCATGACCTTATAAGCTCCTTAAAGCTTTGAAGCACTGAGCCGCTCAGGAGCCCTAGTCACGAGCGTGAGTCGATCATGACACCCATTCATCTAGAGTTATAGCGGCTACTTCTGACTCCAACGACTATATTTTTCATCACTCACAATCATGAGCATGCCCTCACAACCGTGAGCAGCACAATTCTTACAAAAAGTTGTTTCCACATTTAATGAAGTCATGGAAGCTTGAGGATAAAATTAATGCACTCCAACAGCTAGATATTTGATCTCCAACTGTAAAAACAAGTGTTGGAGATTCATTTAAGAACTACACAATTTGTTGTTGAAAACTTTATTGCTTAGAAAGCTTTGTGCATTAACTTCTCTCTTACAATTTTTCTAAATTCTAAACACTCCCTGAGAGTGGGTTATCTTCTAGTTTTCTTGTTTATTGGGATAAGAAAAGGGAAGTGAGGAACTAAGTGTAGAGAGGAATTAATTGGTTTAAGTGTCCACCGTTAAAAACACTTGGGATTTAGTTTAAAAGTGAGTCTTTGAAAATTCTTGTGTAAGGTTCGAGTTGAGCCAAAAATTCATTGTGTAACAATCATTCTAAGTGATAGATTGAAGTGGGTTAAAAAATCCTAACTTGAGAGAGTTTGGTAGAGATGTAGGTTTGATTGATAAACCGAACTCTTTAAACAATTATGTCAAATTTTTTTCATCCCTTAATCTCTTCTTAATTCTTGTTAATCTTTCTTTAAACGTGTGGGCACTTACATAAATTTAATATGAAAAAAATACTTTGGACAATATGCTTTAAATTTTGAAAAAATGCATAAATGGTGAATGAACATTTTAATTTTTGTTATTTTCGTATTTAAAATTATTTTATATCATAATTAAATATTTGAACTGGCAAAAAGAAATTAAATTGGTGTTTCTAGTAGATTTTATAGATTAAGATGCTTACATGTCTCATTTTAACTGTTAATTGACATACACGGCCTCCTTTTACATTATACTTCATTTTCTTATTTTTTAATTTTAAAAATTTACTTTTTCTTAAAATTAAAATTAAAATTAAAATTTTATTTATATTACTAAAATAAATAAATAAATAAAATCAAACCATTATTATTAAGAAATATAAATGATATCTATTTTTAAATTTAGTTAAATAAGTAAAAAAGTGAAATGAAGTTTAAATAAAATAAAATAATTTAATTATTATAATTAAAAAATAAAAATAAAATTATTTTTCAAATTTTATTAAATGAGTAAAAGCAAAAACTTAACTAAAACTAAATGAAAAAATAAATTCAACTATTATATGAAAACAAACTATAATTTATTTTACATAATTTAATTTTAAGAAAAAATAACAATTTTATTTCTAATAATTTTCAAAAAAAAACTAAAACAAAAAACAAAAGAAAATTAAGCGTAATTTAAAAGTATGTTGTTAGAATAAAAATAATGATTTTTATTTTTAATTTTAAAAAAATAAATAGTTCGCATTTTGCATTATAGTCACAAATAACAGTAAAAATAAAAAATATTAGGTAGATTTTGTTATTGTTATTATTATTATGAAATTCCATTTGCAATTTTGCACGATCATGCCATCTGCAAAATAATGGTCGAAAATTTAAAGTGACAAATTAGAAGATCTCTCACACTGATGTTGAACATGCTGGTCCAAGACATTTTCTTAACTTCGAGAGTCAAGATCAGAACGCTTTTTCGAAATAAGATAACAAAGTTCAAAGATCACATTTGATGTCCAGATATTCAACTAACTTCTGTTTTGATTCGACTCTAAATCACCATTTCACAAAGTACCTCAGAGTACAATAAAGAACCACATTTATAGTTTTGTACTAGTATAACATAGGCAGACTTGAGTCTCCATAATACGTTGAGTTGGAAAAAGGACCAAAACGAATAGTTACATGAGAAAAAAAATCACATAAAATTCCTATGTACTCCCAAGTGAGTTCAATTGCTTATGGAAACCTTGACAACAGTTCGATGTTGCATTAATCAATGGCGATGATGAGGAAACCAACTGATACATACATAAGAAAAACAGGGTAAAGCGCTAGAGCCTTTCTTCTAGGGTTGACAGCAGAGCTCATAAATGGATAGGCAGCCCATGAGCTCCACGCCAATGTCACACAAACCACAATCACTTTTACAATCACATTGTCCTTCAACATACAGATTAGGGCTCCAACATCCAGAGGGAAGAGACAATAACCCAAAAGGCTCAGACTTTGAAAGAAAATTATGTGTCCACCCTGGATATAAAAAAAAAATTATCCTTCAAATTTTCCCAAGTTTCACCATGATGGCAGCTGGATACACTAAAACGTCCAGTCCAGACAGCAAAATAATTAAGATATGCATTTGAATAAAAAATGCCACCTAAATCATAAGCCAATAGCATAAGCATGCACATGCCGTTTTGTGCGTGTATGGTATATACCGAGAGAGAGAGAGAGAAGAAATTACCAGTAGCAGAACATTCAATGTCAATATCACTGCACCAGCAGCAAGCAGAGCGAATGCAACAGCAAAAACCTCAGACTGGGAAAAACTAATAAAAACTGTTAGAATCTATATATTTTTTTTTACACTAGTAATGAGGGACAAGAAATATTAGAAAAAACAAAAAACAAACTTCTTTGAACAACATATTTAGACAAAGCAGAAGAAATGCACGAACAAAATATATTGTCAAAATCATCCTGTCAAAACATATACCTTTCTTCATTACTGAAGGAAAGGCACATAGAAAGAATAAAAACCAACATACGTCATGATTCTTCCAGAACAGTAGACTGCATAACTCATAACTAACTGGGTCCTAAAAGAACATTAGCATTGTAAATATAATGTCACAAAAACCTGAAGCATTGTAACCAGAGAAATAATTCACTGGTAAGCATCCAAAATAGCATGAGAATATTTGATTTCATATGATTCAATATAATCTAATCAGGATATATGTCTCATAAAGCACATTTAAGTGAAAAAAAATATATAACCACAATGCTCAAAAAAGGAAGTTCAACACTCTTTAAGCTCATAAAGGAGCATGTAATTGTTTATTTGGACTGTTCATTTTTTCGGATATTATCGTGCAGTAAGCTGTCTGAATCCAAATAGAATTCAAATAACTTTAAGTCCACAAAAGCATATAAGTTATGAAACTACTTTGTAAAATATATTATTCTAGTAGACACCGTTGGGGTATTGGAAGCATGACAGCATTTTTTGTATAATATCTAGAATTGCTGCTAGACATGAAGATGAAACATTCTCTTTCTAAAAATTTCAAAATCAATACACATTGAATCAAACCACATCAAACCCTTTCTACAATCATCAATCATATTACTATCAATTACCCACGAAAAAGAAAAAGAAAAAAAGGAAACTTCAAAGTCACTGTTTAATATTTTATATAGATGTTTAAGGCGCTGTTCACAGCACATGACAAAGTCTGTTTTTAGTGTAGTTTCTCAAATTCTCTAGTTTTCCTTCCTTGTAATAATTCCAGCAGTCTTTAGTGTACCCACATGGTATTCCATCAGAACTACAACTATTAGTGACCTTTGGAACCTCAAAAGATCTGACACAATTGTTTTTGCTGTATTCCTAGATCAATAATCATAACCATCCCAAACCATCATATATCAAAAAAAAAGATAACATATCCTTCATAAACAAAACCAACTTATAAAAACATCAAGCTAGTGGCAGTGTGGACCACAGGTCCACAACAAAATACTCCCATTCCAGGTAGATACCAAAATTAATGCAGGATTCATACCTCAAGGGATGACCCTTTACTAGATAAAGTGTCCTTTCATATGCAAACACATGAAATTGTTTAGGCACATCAGGCTGGAATGCAAAAAATGAAAATGAATATGTACTTTCAAAATCCAAAAGGATAACCAAGGACAAAGTAACAAAAACCTCAATTAGAAGAAAGATGCTAAAGTCAAACTAAAAACACGAGGACTACAATAATCTGGTAGTTTAATATTTAAAACGATAATGATCAGTAAAAGATATTCAGATACTTGATGGTCAAGTCCTATAATTTGATATTAAGGGCTGTGATCATTGAACAAGGCATCAAGATTTCTAAACTACTCAAAACTGTCCGACCAGAATAAGTGCAACCAGGTGCTTTACACAGATAATAAGAATCGCAAGTTGAGAAAATGCCCCATGCTAAAATAGAAATGCAAATAAATGACCCAATGTTTGCAACTCAAGCCAAGCAAATGGGGTAAAACTAAAGCATATTGCTAAAATGACAGAAAGCTCCTAACTCAACTTAGGGAAGAAATACAGTACAACTGAAACACGTTGCTAGAAGAACCCAGTGTCCCAACTTAGGTCCAAGACAACAGACATTCACAAGAACAGATGAAACTATGTGCTTAGATGGCATTGGAATTATAAAAAAAAAATCACACCTATCCATTTAAAGATTTGCAACTTAAGATCAGACCTTGTCAGGTTCTAAGACAACTGAAAAAAAATGAACCCATATCTAATTCATTATGCTGCCGAAACAGTATCACAAGTGTGCAACTAAACGAGCCACTAGAGGAAAATGAAAAGTAGTTAGCTCATAGAAACCTATTCCGAACCAATAAGTCAAGGCGTAGGTTCAATTACATAAACATATCCTTAAGACATTTTCGAGGACAAGACTCAACAATTAAGTCCATATCTGAGATATGAATAAAATAATCAAACAAAACTATAACCATGAAAAATGCCACAAGGCTAAAGAAAAATCTTTAGGACAATAACTTGTTGTTACTATTTTTTTTCTAAATATTGTCCCAGCCATGAAATCAAGCATACTTTTCATCTTGAATTCATCAATGAACTTGCCTATTAACATGAAAAAAAAAATATAGTCAAAACAAAAAATCCCTGGTCACTAAACCTGCAAGAAGGTTTATTCACAATCCTTTTATAAAATCAATCCAGTCACTGATAAGTCAACATTCAGTACATTGGATACAGAGATATGTATGCATTAGCAAAATCAAGTAGCAAATGAAATTAGTAACTTATAAGAAAAGATCAGAAGGACTTGCCTTCTTCACAGAAGCAGACCAAGAAAGAGTAAGACCCAAAAACACAATAAAGAAAAAAGGGCCCCAAAGATCCCAATCTCTCAAAGCTTTACCAGGATCCTCTCTATACGGATTAGGAAACACAACCAGCTTCAAATTACTCACAATTCTAGACAGATCTCTTTTCACCGTGTCCCAAACAGGCTCAGTTAGAGTGTTCGGAGCCGATCCGAACCCAGATGCACCAATATTTGGTCGAGAATTACTACTTGGTGGTGGTGGAGGCGGAGCCGCTGGGACAGACGGTGGCTTTTGGCTCGTCGGATGCGGTGGAGGGAGGTTTGACGGAATAAATGGCGAGGATGAGACCGGAATTCGCGGCGGACTTGGTGGACGTGCCGGCAGGACGGTTGCTGGGGCCGATTGCACGCTGGCGTTGATTAGATTCTCGATCTCGTCTATGTCTGATTGGGAGGACGCGTGGAGAGGGATTGTGTCGCTGTGCGACATTTTCTTTCCCTTATTTGTTTCTCTTTGAAGTGGGAAAATGTGTAAAATTCTTTGGTTTCTCGGGAAAGTGGTGGAAAGCTTTTCGATCTTGAAGAGAAAGGGAGAGGGTTAAGTTTTTTATTTTTTTATTTTTTTTGGTTTCGCGTTATGAATATGACTCTGAAGGTTTTGCTTTAACGTAGTTGAAACGTTGCCGTTGAAGGAATCGACGGAAGTGCGAGTAGCCACTGGTCAGTGTCACGGGGCTGTAAAACTTTAATAAAAGACTGTGCAGCGCTTGTTTAGAACACCTTTTAACAAGTCAGTCTCAGAAATAGGTTAGTAATTTTGTAAGGCACAAGGAAAAATAGATTAGTATCCGAGTTAAAACTTGCAAAACCAGCATAATAGCCCAATGGGTATGAATAAGGCAACAAGCACAAGCACACACGATATGAATATAATGAGCTACTTCTGTTATTCATCATAGTAATATATCAATTCAGATACTATGCTTCCCAAAGTGTAGGCAGGGGGAATCTACCCAAGAGAAGTGCACACACCCAGCATCTATAGTGCCTAGATCTTCAGCCTCAGGCCTTTGATGACTAGTCACTCCCCCCTAAAGAGCATAAAGAGCACAATGAGTTTTGGTAGGAGGAGACATCATAATGTTCCATCCATCACACCCTTGAAATTATATAAAATAAAATAAATATGAAATGTCTAAAATACCCCTATGATTACATAATGCTTACCCTTAACATTCTCCCCCACCCAAGCGATCGACGCTCTCGTCGACTGTGATTCAATGAACTGGTCGATCTTGTACTTGAAAGCTTTCAGGTCATCTCCATTCTCCCAACTGTTTTCTTCTTCGCTTTAGTCCTTCCACTTCACTAGGCATTCTTTGTATTTGCGCCGATTGGAAGCTGCTACTCTCTCTGCTAGGATCTCTTAGACAATCTTCATTGTTGGCTCAAACTTAGAGATTAGAAGTCCCTTGGGCTGGTTTCTGCTGGCGTCTTCTTTATCTTCATGGTGAGGCCGTAGATTGCTCACATGAAAAACTAGATGTATGTTGAGCCCCTCAGGTAGTTCTACTTTGTAGGTAGCTGACCCCACTTTGGCAATAATAAGGAAAGGGCCTTCAAATCTCCTTAGCAATGTTCTATCTTTGTTGCGCAGACGAACTTGCTCTAGAAGTAGCTTTATTAGTACCTTGTCTCCAACCTGGAACTCATGTGGCTTGTGCTTTTGGTCCACTCAGTACTTCATTCTTTGTGCTGCTCTCGCCAAGTGTGCTTGAGCTATTTCTTCATTTTGCCTTTATTCTTTGAAAAAATTGTAAGCCTTTGGGTTTCTCCCTTTATATGGTCCCTCCAAAGAGTGTGGTAGTGACGATTGCTGTCCTGTAACAATCTCAAAAGGACTTTTATTAGTGCTAGAGCTTTTCTGTGAATTAAAACAAAATTGCGCAACATCCAACAATGATGCCCAGTTCTTTTGACTTGAGCTAATAAAATGTCTTAAATATTCCTCAAGAGACTATTGAATCTCTCTGTTTGGCCATCTGTCTGGGGATGGTAGCTAGTTGACATGTCAAGGAGTGAGCCCAAGAGATGAAAGAGCTCTACCCAGAAAGTTCCTAGAAATTGCCCATCTCGATCACTGACTATGCTCTTAAGCACTCCCTAATACTTCACCACATGTCCGAAGAAGGCCCTAGCTGTGTCCTCTGAAGAGCTGAATTTCAACATTAGTATGAAGGTGGCATATTTAGAAAATCGGTCAACCACAACTAGAATGGAATCATACTCACCCACTTGTGGTAAGCCAGTAATGAAATCCAATGACACACTCTCCCAAGATCGGTTGGGCACTGGCAAAGGTTCAAACAACCCTGCAGTCTTTTGTCTATCGGCTTTATCCTGTTGACAGGTTAGGCAGGTCTTTATGTACATTCTCACATCGTCTTCCATTTTGGGCCAGTAGTAATTCTATGTTAGAAGAGCCAATGTTTGCTGCCATCCAGGGTGACCTGCCTATAATGCATCATGACACTCTTAGAGTAGCAATTTCCTTAGATTCCCGATTTTGGGTACATGCAGCCGAAACTTGTTTGCCACCAAGAGATCGTTCTCCCGTACAAACTATATGGTCTTCCCTTGTTTGGCCTGGTTGATTAAAGTAACAGCTTGTGGATCTTTGCCCAAATTCTACTTAATCTGGTCCCAGATGGAGGTTGCAACTTTATTCATGTAAAGATGAGCTAATTGTTTCACCACAGCTAATTTTGACTTTCGGCTTAATGCATCCGCCACATTATTATTCTTCCCAGGCCTATACTCCAGATGAAAATCGAACTCAGCCAGATGTTCCTGCCAATAAGCTTGCCTTGGATTCAACTTTGGTGGGTTAGGAAATGGCTGACTGCAGTGTTATCATTCTCACCACAAACTTTGACCCCAGTAGATAATGCCTCCATGCTCGCAAGCAATGAAAGACTGCTAGCAGCTCTTTCTCATGAGTCATGTATCGATGTTCTACTTCGCTTAATTTTCTGCTTCACTTAATTTTCTGCTTTTAAAGGCTATAGGATTGTTATCTTGCATCAGTACCCCACCAAGAGCAAAGTCTGAAGCATTTGTTTGCTTCAAAAGGTTTCAGCATGTCTGGCATAGCAAGTACTAGGTCTTCAAGAAGCAGCTTATTCACCTCCTCAAATGCTCATTGACAACTACTAGTCCACTCCCAACCAGTGGTCTTCTTCAACAACTCTGTTAATGGAAGTACCTTCTCCAAGTACCTTTTCATGAACCGCCTATAGTAGGTGGCAAGTCCTAAAAAGGAAAGGAGTTCTGTGAGGCTCGTGGGTGTTTTCTATTCCTGGATTGCTTTCACTTTCCCAGGATCCATGCGGATGAGGCCTTGTTCCACTCTGTGCGCTAAGAATTTTATGGTGGTTTGCCCGAAGGCACATTTCTCTCGCTTTACATACAACTAGTTCTGCCTCAATTTTTCAAAGATTAGGCAGAGATATTCTTTATGTTCTGCTAAGGTGGCACTGTAAACCACAATGTCATCCAGGTATACCATCATAAAATTATCCAAGTAATCATGAAATACCTGGTTCATAAGAGTACAAAAAGTAGCAGGAGCATTGGTTAGTCTGAAAGGCATAACAAGAAATTCAAATGCACCATACCGAGTTACATATGCAGTTTTTAGTTCATCCCCTTCTGTAATACGAACTTGATGAACTCGGATCTCATATCCAACTTGCTAAAGTACTTTGCCTGTCCCAATTGATCAAAGAGATCGGCTACAAGTGGGATAAGATATTTATTCCTCACAGTGATTTTATTCAGAGCTCGATAATCAACGTACAGTCGCAAACTCCCATCCTGTTTCTTTTGAAAAGCACCAGAGCACCAAAGGGGGCCTTGGAGGGATGGGTGAAGCCTGCTTCAAGTAATTCATCTAGCTGCTTCCTCAGCTCAGCTAGTGCTGGAGGGGCCATTCTATAAAGGGCTCTTGTAGCTAGTTTTGGGAGTTATTCTATTTCATGATCAATTCCCCTTCTCGGAGGCAAAGTTTGAGGCAGCTTGTTGGGCATCACATTACCATATTCAATCAATACTGCCTTTAGTTGCTTTGAAGTCTCCTTATCCAGTTGGCTCTCTATCTCAAACGGAATTGCTACATATGTTTTCTCACCTTTCCTTATCCCCTTCTTAAACTATATGGCTGATAATATCTTCTTTTCATAAATTGGGCTTACCATAATAGGGATTACACACAGGCTTTCTCCTATCATCAATGGGAAATTAACAAGCACAAGCACAACCGACAAGGCAAACGATATGAATATAATGGGGCTACTTCTGTTATTCATCATAAAAAGTAATACATCAATTCAGACACTGTGCTCCCCAAGGTGTAGGCAGGGGGGAACCTACCCAAGAGAAGTGCACACACCCAACATCTAAAGTGCCTAAACCTCTGGCCCTAGGCCTTTGATGACTAGTCACTCCCCCCTAAAGAGTATAAGGAGCACAATGGGCTTTGGTAGGAGAAGACATCATAATGTTCCAACACCCATCACACCCCTGGAATTATATAAAATAAAATAAATATAAAATGTCTAAAATACCCTTATGATTACAAA
>CATIWM010110562.1:0-13952 GCA_949671775.1 Mallotus repandus | reverse complement strand
GTGTTCTATTTTTAGTGTTAATATATGAATTGTTATTTTTTTTCTTAATTTCTTAATTTTTTTAATTTTTTGCACCTCACTTTCAAAAGACGCACGTCTGCGCCTTGCACCTTACGTCTAGGCTCCAAAACCCCTTTGCGCCTTGATACATCTATTGCCTTTAACAACCATGTTTACAACATTGGGTGTTAACAGGAAAACACGACGAAATATATATGTAGACGTATTCGCAGGACAAAACACACAACACAAACACTTGACTTCTATACAAATGAAGACTTGAAGACTATAAAAAAAAGTTAAAATAATATTCAACAATTTAATAAATATGTAATTAATATTCAATAATTTAATTCACAAATAAAATTATATTATTTTATGTGTACATAAACATTTTTCAAAATAAATTTAGTCTTAGACTACATAAAAATATATTTTTTCCTTTGATTAGACTGCAATAAATATATTTTTTCCTTTCACAAATGGAGAAATTTTCTTAGACTTAGTGAAGGAAATAATTATTTTTAGCCATATACATCTCATGTATATTATTTTAAAATTTTTTGGATCGTAAATAAAGGAGACAGCTAAGTTAATAAGAGCAAAGTTATTTTCAGTTTTGACAATTTGCCACCTACCATGATTAGAGAAATGGTAGCAATGACCCGCAAGCGTTGGTGAAGTTGGTAAGATGAATGCTTCTTTTTCATGTATTGAAAATTTATTTTTGAACGTGTCAAATTAGATTAAAAATTATACTATTAAATTATATGTAAAATCATTTCATTTATATGCAACTATAGTCTAATTTAGTAAATTATTCTATCCTTTAAATTTTATCAATTTTAGCATCAATTTATTGACTTGTTTCAATTTTATCCAACGTTTGATATGTGGAGTTGTTGATTTGGAAGGCTAATGTGACAAATAAAGCTGACATGGCAAATAAGGCTAACGTGGCAAATGACACCAGCCTTCTTCGTCAGCAACTCCACATGTCAAATGCCAAATGCAAGTTGGATAAAATAAAAACAAGCTGATAAGTTGAAGGTAATTAGAACTTTTTTTAAAAAATTATATCTTTTAAAAAATTTATAATTTTTTTAAAAATACATATAATTCATAATTTATACATATAAATCTTAATTATTTTAATTTTTATAAATTTTAAGGTATTATGTACACTAATAAAAATAATTTCTTATACTAATCCATAACATAAGCTTCTCAATCTCTTTGTGGACTTTTCCCTCTACCCTTAGGGTTAGAGATTTTTCTCCCAAAGTGGACTATCTTTTTTTTTTTTCTTTTGCTTTCATCTACTTTCAGAGTTTCCTTGCCGCCGCCCCTTTTCGCCCTAACCAGATCTGAATCTCGCCTCGCTTTTCCTGATTCACCATTTATTTTGCCCTGCATTTAACAAATGGCGAACGAACTAGAAGCACTTCGGCAAAAATTTTCCCTTACAAAAGACGAAGAAGAGGAGGTTAACCTGCAAGAAATTTGAGATCAACATTTCAAAAATGATCAATGCTTGGTGGGTAAAATCCTTACGGATACACCTTTTAATCTGAAGGCTCTCTCTAATGTACTGAATAATGCCTGTCGAGTGGCCAAGGGATTTACAATCACAGAGGGTGGCCAAAATCTCTTCATCTGCGAATTAAATTCCAAGAATGAAAAAGCACGTACATTCCGAGATAGCCCATGGCACTTTGATAGACAACTTATCATTTTAGGGGAGTTATCTAGTGATGAGCAACCGTCGATGGTGGATCTCTCATCCTGCATTTTTTAGGTACAAATTGGAGATTTACCTCTAAACAGAAGGGACAGAGACTCGATAACAAAAGTAGCCAGCAAAATCGGACAGGTAATAGAGGTTAATCCTTCTGACATCCATTCCTAGGGGAAATATGTCAGAGTGAGAGTGAAGGTTAATGTTCAAGTGCCTCTAAAACGTGGTACAATGGTGCTTAATGGTAAAGGGGAGAGGGTGTGGGTCTTCTTCCATTACGAGAAGCTACCCAACTTCTGTTATTGGTGTGGTGTTTTGGGCATATAGAAGATGAATGTGAGGCAAAACCCGATGAGGTAAATGTCCATGAATGGTTGTATGGACCTGTTATGAGAGCCTCGCCAGTAAAAACTCACTTCTTCCACAAGCCGAGTGCCCACTAGTCTGCTAGTACAGCACCATCTAGGACTCCAGCGGCCAGTGTAGGTGAAACGAGTGTGCGCAGAATTGTTGATCTAAACAAGACTACTGGCTTGGAGGTATCTTCCGCTCTCCCCCAAAATGTTGTCAATATGCAGCCAAATAATCCAAATAATACTGCGACCACAAAAAGCAGTTCACAAGAGGAGTCTAGTAAGAATGTAACTACTCCTACAACAGATATCAAAATGGCTCATAATGACCAAATGTTGGCTTTAACTATTAAACGTGTCTCCCTGCGAAAGTTTAAGAAGTTAGGAAGAGGTCGCCCTAAGAAATTAAAGGACAAGCCAAATGGGTATCAGACAGAGATGCTAATGCTTAATGGAGGAAAAAAAATGCAAAGGGGATGGTTCTGATGTTATGGAAATTGATATGACTGTTGGAATTAAAAGGGGAAAAATTGATGCTTATTCAGCTGCTACCATGACAGTTTACAAGGGCGGGCATTATGAAACTCATTAGTTGGAATGTCCAGGGACTGGGGAATCCCTAGACCATCCGAGCTCTGTGATTTTTGATCGTAAAACTGTCCCCGAGGATAGTGTTTTTAATGGAGACTAGATTATTTCATTGTCAAGTAGATAGTCTGAAGTTTAAGTTTTCTGATTTTTATTTCTTCCATGTAGAGAGTAAAGGGCGGTCTGGAGGTCTGATTTTGATGTGGCTTAACGAGGTGCAATTATCGATCATGTCCTTCTCTTCTAACCATATTCAATTCTCATGCCTTGATGATGCAAACCAAATTCATTCGATGGGTTGTGGCATGTATGGCTGGCCGGAGCGTAATCTAAACATAAGACTTGGGATTTGCTTTCTTCTCTATTCTCTTCGGTCAATCAACCTCTCCTCTGCTTCGGGGACTTCAATGAAATTCTTTTCAGCTATGAAAAATCAGGTGGCAGGGAGTGAGATTATCGAGCCATGAACTGTTTTCGCAATACTATAGACAATTTGCAGCATCGTGACCTTGGCGACAAAGGAAGCATGTATACGTGGGATAATGGTAGAAAAGGGCAGTTTAATGTGCGGGAAAGATTGGACCGATTCTTAGGTTCAGAATCTGTATCTGAAGTTTTTCCAAACTATATTATTTCACACCTACCTCGGTATGCATCTGATCACTCTCCTATTATTTTTAATTCAGCTGTTTCTGTTTTTAGGTCTAAGACAGGTCACCGAAAGTTGTTCCGTTTTGAAGCTTTGTGGGTTCGCTCTGAAAATTACAGAATGGTGATTGCAGACACTTGGTGTTTTTAACAGATTCTAATACACCGAATAAATTATTGGGAAAGATGAACAAATGTGCCCAGAATCTCAGAACTTGGAGTGCCCAGACTTTCGAAAATATAAAGAAGCAGATGACTCCACTATGCAAGCTCTGCAGAGGTTGCAACAACAGCCCCCATCCGCTTACCTAGACAATGAACAAGCAGTTTTAAAAGCTAAGCATAATGACCTCCTTAGTCTAGAGGAAGATTATTGGAGACAGCAGTCCCGAGCCCTGTGGTTGGAAGCTGGCGATCGAAACACATATTTTTTCCACAGAAAAGCCTCTGAAAGAAAAAGACATAATACTATTCATCGTCTCAGAGATGATTCGGGAAAATGGTATAAAGGAAATGAAGCTAATTGGGCGACTCATAGTGACTTCTTTCTCACAGCTATTCAGTACATCAGGGCCACCAAATTCATATGAATCAGTCTTGGCAATTTAAAAAAAGCCTGATGACGCGTCTTTTGAATTATTAGTTGCCCCATATACAGAGGCGGATGTGGTCTCGGCTCTGAAGCAAATGCACCCTTCAAAAGCTCTAGGTCCCGATGGTTTCCCAGCTCTTTTCTTCCAAAAATTCTGGGATATAATTGGATCTGATATTACCCAGATGGTGTTAAAGTTTCTACAATCTGGTGAGATGCCTCCATTCATTAATCATACTTTCATTACTTTAATTCCTAAAATTAAATCACTAGAATGTGTGAAAGATCTGAGACCAATAAGCTTGAGCAATGTAGTCTATAAGCTAATTTCAAAAGTGCTGGCTAATCGTCTGAAATTGGTTCTTCCTGTTACTATTAATGAAGCTCAAAGTGCTTTTGTTCCAGGGAGATTAATAACGGACAATGCTATTATCGCTTTTGAGGCATTCCATTCAATGAAACATAGAATTTCAAGCAAGAAGGGATGCATGGCTTTAAAGCTGGATATGAGCAAGGCATACGACAGGGTGGAGTGGTGTTATCTGGAACAGGTCATGATTCAAATGAATTTCCCTGCCCACTTTATTCATTTGATTATGACGTGGTTGTCCTCTGTTTCCTTCTCTTTCTTGATTAATGGTCAACCTAAAGGTTTTTTAAAACCTAGCAGAGGTCTTCACCAAGGAGATCCAATTTCTCCGTATCTCTTTTTACTGTGTACAGAAGGTTTTTCAACATTGATCAGGAAAGCAGTAATGGACAACCACATCCATCCAATAAGATTGAGCCGCAGAGGTCCTCTTATTTCTCATCTATTTTTTGCAAATGACAGCCTGTTGTTCGCTCGAGCCTCTATTTCAGATTGCAATTCCATTAACAGGGTTCTAGCAGTTTATGAGGAGGAGTCAGGACAGAAAATTAATCTTGACGATGCAGAGGTGTCATTCAGCAAAGCTATCTCTGAGGACAGACATTATCAGTTGTGCCAATCCTTGGGTATGCGTGGAGTGGATAATTACATCAAGTATCTGGGGCTGCCTATTATAATTAGTAAATAAAAGAAATCTATCTTTGGATTTTTTAAAAGAGCAGCTCTGGAAAAAATTAAAAGGGTGGAAGGAGAAGCTGTTAAGTAGAGCAGGAAAAGAGATTCTTATAAAGGCTGTAGCACAGGCAATTCCACAATATATAATATGCTGTTTTGCTATTCATCTACTTTCTGTGCTGAGTTGCAATCTATGGTTTGCAAATTTTGGTGGGGAGATAATTCAGAGCATAAGAAAACTCACTGGTTAAATTGGAACCTTCTAACAAGGCAAAAAAAAAAGGCAGTTTGGGTTTTCGATCTTTTGAACAATTCAACCAAGCACTACTAGCAAAGCAATGTTGGAGACTAGTGATTAATCCTTCATCACTAAGTGCTAGAGTCTTAAAAGACAAATACTTCCCTCGTTATTCTTTTATGGAAGCCCAGATGGTCTTTAAGCCTAGCTATATGTGGAGAAGTATCTTGAGTGCAAGAGGAATTTTACAAAAAGGGCTAGGATGGAGAATGGGAAATGGTCATTCAATAAATGTGTGGAGGGACAGATGGATTTTGGGTGTTAATGGTTTAAAACCTCTAGTTAAATCCGTTCTCCCAAATGATGCTCTGGTCTCGTCCTTAATTGATGTTGATTCAAAAAAGTGGAATATTGGATTAATTAATCAAATCTTCCTACCATTTGAAGTGGAAGCAATTTTAAAATTGCCTTTTAGCAATCAGCTTCAGATGGACACCCGCCTATGGCTTCACACTAAAGATGGTAACTATTCTGTCAAATCATGTTATCATCTGGCTTGTAATTAAAAAACAGAGCCGCTGCCTCATCTTCAATGCACTCCCATGCTTCTTTCAACTGGTCTATGTTCTGGAGATTGAACGTAGCACCCAAACTCAAGCACTTCATTTGGCGGGCAGTTCACAATTCATTACCTTGTTTTGATATCTTTATCTTGAGGAAAAGAGGTATGTCTGTCATTACTGATTGTGTTTTTTTGTAGCTCTGCAAGAGAATCCCTGTTACATTTGCTAACGGAATGCCATTGGAGTAGAAGTATTTGGCCTGCCTCACCTGTGGGTTTGAGGCCTGATTCTTTTGTGGTAGAGTCTTTTGATCGTTGGTTAGGACAGGTTATGAAAAATTTTTCCAGAACAGATGTGGAACTTATAGTAAGTGTTTGTTGGAGTATATGGTATTATCGAACAAAAAAGTTCATGGGAAC
Source organism: Mallotus repandus (assembly GCA_949671775.1). NCBI lineage: Eukaryota > Viridiplantae > Streptophyta > Magnoliopsida > Malpighiales > Euphorbiaceae > Mallotus > Mallotus repandus. The sequence goes on along the minus strand of CATIWM010110562.1, from coordinate 7,768 downwards.
AACTCGGCTCAAAGCTCTCATGTGATTGATACTGCTCTCAAGATGTTTACTAGTTACCATGAAACAACCCAACATTCTACCTCTGGTCTCATTCAGGAACTGCACCATACTTGCTGGAGTCCACCGGAAGGGAATGTCATAAAGATCAACAGTGATGCTGCAATAAATGTGACTGAGAACAAAGTCAGTCTTGGGGTGGTGGCTTGAAATTCATCTGGACAAATTGTCTCTCAGCGGGAAAAACCGTTCAAGGAAGGTTCGATGCCCAGATTGCTGAAACAATGGCCATTCATTTTGGCCTTGAAGTGGTGTTGTTATCTAACTACAAAGATATTATATGTGAAACTGATTTCCAGCTAGCTAGTGCACATAATATCTTTACAATTTATGAAAATAACCCCTTAAAATTTATAAAAATAACCAAGATTTACTTGTATGAATTATGAATTACATGTCTTTTTCCAAAAATAAATTATGTCTTTTTCCAAAAAAAAAAAAGAAAAACCAATCCTAATTATCCTTAACTTTTTGATTTTATCCAACTTGCATTTGCCACGTCAGCCTTATTTGCCATATCAGCCTTCCAAATTAGCAACTTTACATGCCAAATGAAAGTTGGATAAAATTTAAATGATGAGATAATTTAGCAAATTGAACTATAGTTGCGGATAAATTGGATGGTTTTCCTTAAATTATAAAATATATATATCTTAAGTTGACCCATAAGTTGGCTGAGAAATAGTATCTATAAATTATGAATTACTTTTTATCTGGTAGTTTAATGATATGGAAAAAGATATAATAATGAGGAATAAATTATCCTTTCAACCCTCAATTTTTTACTTTCTTAACCTTCATTTCATTAATTAATTAGTATATTTTTTTGGACTCTCAAAATTGATTTCAAATGTTTTTGAAAGTCTTCTAAATCAAAGGATATAGTCTTCATGGGCTACCAAAAGACGCTAAAGAGAAAGAAAAAAAAACCTATGACAAGTATTCAACTGCATGTAATAACGTGTTGCTGTCAAATTACACATATTTAAATTGCATACATTCATACATTTTTTAATAGCATTTAGTATAGTAAAGCATATTAAAATAGATACTTTTATATTTTGTTTTGTTTTTGGAGGGAAAAGAGGTTTTGGAGGTGAATGGTGGCCAAAGGAGCATAAAGGGAGCAAAATCAGAGCAAGAGAGCAGAGTTGGGTTTTTGTCATGATCATGATGGACCCGCCATCGCGAATCACTCATAGCTGAACTTTTTGTTCCGCGATCATGATCGCGACACAGACCTGTACTGCTAAACTTTCTGTTGCGATCGCAAAAAATGCCGTGATCGCAGGAAGTCCGATATCATATATTTTTAGCTAATTTTTAAGCTGGCAAACACCCATTTTGAAGGGGATCGAGAAGGTTATAAAAAAGGGACCAAAAACCTAATTTAGAAAGGGAGAGAGTACATTCTAAAGATCAAAATCAAGACCCAAAAGGGGATTCTCTCCTTTCACAATCCAAGACCCAAAGAGCTAAATTTCCAAATCTAATTTTGGGGGATTGCACATAGAACACACCCTCTCACTCACAAGAAAGAACACACAAGAGAAAGAAAAGAAGAAGAAGAAGAAAAGAGGAGAAAAAGAAGCTAAAGGAGAGAAACCCATTTTGAAGATTCAAGCTCCTTTGGATAACAAATCGTTATCCCTTTTCTAATTCTTACTCTTGTTTGTATTTGAATATTGAATGATGGTTTTATTTAGCCATGAGTGGCTAAGTTCTTTAATATTGTTAGGATTTTGGAAACCCATTTGCATTAAGTTCATTTAATATATTAGTTCTTGTTTATAAATTGTATATTGTGTTTGTTGAGCATTGTTGAGCATTGTTGAGTATTGTATTGTGGCCAAATGCAATCTATGTTTGAATCTATGCATTGAGAGATAGTGGATTCAATAGACCCACAAATGCTTGTTAGATCTATCAATGACTTGAGAAAGCTTGTGTAAATCTAATCCTCTTTAAGTTTGTTGAATGCCTTTCAAGTTAGATTTAATCTTGTTGAAAGATGATGATGATGAGAATTAAGTCATATAGTGAGATTGGATTGATTCTTGTTTATGAGATTAACTTTACTCGAGAGAGATTGTAAATTTGTTTATGAAAGCTTGAGGTGTGCAATAAAACTTTAACTAATATGTTATTTGGCTTAAGGATAATGTGGTATGCCATTTCCCCAACAACATGCCTTTACCATTGTTTATTTCCTTGTTATTTTGATTCACAATAGCCTTATTTACATTACTTAGTTTATTTGTTAATTTACCTATTTACTTGTTTTAAACTACCCACTATTGATAGCTCTAAACATATGCAATAGAGATTAATAGGTATTTAGTCCCCAATCCCTGTGGAGACCATACTCTACTCACTACTGTATTACTTGTCAGCCCGTGCACTTGCAGTAAACGACAAATATAATGCTCTAAATAAGCCAAACTACTCATCAACTACTTAGAGCTTAATTTGATAAAAGTTCATATGAGTTTGAATATTAAAACTCGTTTAATAAACGAGTCAAGTTCAAATTATGTAAATCTCAGTTAATAAAGTTTGTTAACAAGTTTGAATAAAAACTTATAAGTTGACTCGTAATTTAAATATATTAATAATTTGATTTTAGATATATACTATATAAATTTTCAATGAAAAATAATTAAAATATAGTATTAAAATAAAATAATAATTTTTATTAAATATAGTATAATTTTCCTAATATATATTTTATATTAAATTTTTATGTATAATTTTAATTTATCGTGTGCATTTATTATAATTTTTTTAAGATGGTTTAAACTTGTGAACAACTCACAAATACTAATTGACATAGTGAACTTACCTTGATTATACATGTATCAACTACGAATTAGTAAAAATTAGATTTAACTCGATTCGTTTATGCCCTATTTACACATAGTTGTGTGTTAAGCTCATTGAGTATTTCTCTAAAACTCATGAAATATGAAATATGCATTTCAAAAAGAAAATAGTAGTAGGGGTGTGCAAGCATACCGATCTGGCCGAGCCGAAAGCTGAATTGACCCATTTCGTTCAGTTAGGTTATGTAATTTTAAATTTGTTATTTTTATTGAATCGAACTAAAATTTAGTCCGGTTCTTTTGGTTTTATATTTAGAAACTTCGATTAACTGAATTAATCGAAAAAATAATTTTATTTTTATTTTTTATTTCTTAAATAATATAATATACAAATACTGAAATAATTTATATTTTTTAAAAAATTTTGGTTTGATTCAGTTTGATTTTCATTATAAAAGTTTCAATTTTTTTTGCTTCAGTTTGGTTTGATTTTATAATACAATTCCTTTAGTTCGTTTTTTCTATATTTTAGTTTGATTAATTCGTTCGGTTAAAAAATTGCCAAAACCGACCAAATTCTCACATTCATAGTGCAGTTTCATTTATATTTCATACATGGTAGTGATTGTGACAATGAACCAATAACTAATTATTATAATCAGAAGTGATTATAAAATGGATAGTTTTTTCATAATAAATTATTGCATTTCACCAAAGAAGAACTCTGGTTGTTACAATTGTATAAAATGGGTATTCATCTCCTTAATACTCAATTGCTTATCGATATTTGTCTCTTTGAGGCTGACTTGACAAAGTCTGTCTTTCTTTTTTTTGAAACATGATAAAGTTTGTCTAAAAATATAAAACATATGTTAGTTTAACAAACTTTACTAATTTGGAAATGCAGAATGCATGTTCTAGTTTTGTAATTTGTGTACATATCGTTGTTCTGTAACTAACTATATAGCTTATTAGTTAGAAACTAACCAGTGTATATTATACATGCCAGCATAATTTAACTAACTAACCAAAAATAAAACTACACCATTTTGAAAATACGAGAAAAGACTAGAACAGCTGAATTTCACACTGCACACTGTCTAATAGCCCCCCTCAAGGTGGAGTATACAGATTTTGTATACCCAGCTTCCAAATAGAAGCAAGAAATTGATGACAAGATACAGACTTAGTTAAACAATTAGCTAGCTGATTGTGTGTGCGAACAGGTAAAAGATAAATCAAACCGACTTGAATGTTTTGACGAACAAGATGGTAGTCAATCTCTATATGCTTGGTTCACTTGTGGAATATAGGATTTTTTGCTATTTTTATGGCTGATTGGTTGTCACACAAAACCAAAGCAAGTCCAGGATCAAGATGGAAGTCATGTAGCAAATATGAGAGCCACTGAACTTCACACGTTGCTACAGCTAAAGCTCAATATTCCGCCTTAGCTAAAGATCGAGAAACCGTATGCTGCTTCTTAGATTTCCAAAAAACCAATGCAGTCCCATGAAACACGCAATAACCAGTAACAGAGTAGCGAGTGTCAATACAAGATGCCCAGTCAGAATCTGAAAAATGCTTTGATTTGAAGATCATTATCAGTAAGGAAAAATAACCCCTGACCAGGAGTCCCTTTGATGTAGCTAAGGACTCGATGATTTGCTGTTAAATGAAGATGAGTAGGACAGTCAAGAAATTGCAAAAGTTGCTGAACAACAAATGAGAGATCAGGCTGAGTAATTGTAAGGTAGAGCAGCTTCCCAACAAGATGCCTATAACTGGTCATATCATCTAACAAAGGACTGTTATCTTTCGAAAGTTTAAGATTAACCACCATAGGAGGAGCAACAGTTTTAGCACCGGAAAAACTCGTCTCATGTAGCAAGTCTAAAGCATATTTTCGTTGAGAAAGATTAATACCAAGAGTAGAACGAGCAACCTCCAAACCCAAAAAAAACTTTAGCCTACCAAGATCTTTGATTGAAAAGTAGAATGAAGATAACGTTTAATATCATCAATGGCAGCCATATCATTGCTTGCAACTATCACATCATCAACATAAATCAAAAGTGCAAGACAAGTTTAAGAGGTATACTTAAGTAAAAGAGAGGAATTAAATGAAGCTTGATGGAAACCTTGCGCAAGTAATGCAAAGGTAAGCTTAGCATTCCATTGTCTACTCGCTTGCTTCAGACCATACAAACTCTTAGTAAGCTTGCAAACTAAACGTGAATTTGAGGCTGAAAGACCAAGAATAATAGTTGCTTCCGGTGAGCACACAAGAGGTAAGCACTAACGAGGGATTCTCATTAAGATAAAGAAAATAAGGGCTGGACGGTGTTTCCTCAGGTCTGTTGTCTTGATTCATCGTGAAAACTAGCAGAAATTGTGAAGAAAAGCTAGAAATACAAGCTGTTCGGTTACTAAGAAAAGCTAAGAAAATGATGAGAATGTTCAAAAAAATATCAGTCGAAAGAGAGAGAATTTATCTTGCTCTAATACCATAACAAACTTCACTAATTTGAAAATGCAGAACGCATGTTCTATTTCTGTAACTTGTGTACATATAGTTGTTCTGTAAGTAACTATATAGCTAATTAGTTAGAAACTAACTAGTGTATATTATACATGTCAGCATAATTTAACTAACTAACCAAAAATAAAACTACACCGTTTTGAAAAGGCTAGAAAAGAGTAGAAGAGCTGAATTTCACACTGCACACTGTCTAATAGCCCCCATCAAGGTGAAGTATACAGATTCTGTATACCCAACTTGTAAATAGAAGCAAGAAATTGACGAGAAGATAAAGACTTAGTTAAACAATTAATCAACAAGCTGATTATGTGTGCGAACAAATAAAAGATGAATCAAATCGGCTTGAACCTTTTGACGAACAAGATGGCAGTCGATCTTTATATGTTTGGTTCGCTCGTGGAATATAGGATTTTCTGTTATTTTTATGGCTGATTGGTTGTCACGGTAAACCGAAGCAGGTCTAGGATCAAGATGGAAGTCATGTAGTAAATATGAGAGCCATTGAACTTCACACGTTACTGCAGCTAAAGCTCGATATTCCACCTCAGTTGAGGATCAAAAAATCGTATGCTGCTTTTTAGATTTCTAAGAAACCAATGCAATCCTAAAAAGCATGTAATAACCAGTAACAGAGCGACGAGTGTCAATCCAAGATGCCCAGTCAGAATCTGAAAATGCTTTGATTTAAAGATCATTATCGGCAAGGAAAAATAACCCCTTACCAGGAGTCCCTTTGATGTGGTGAAGGACTCGATGAACTGCAGTTAAATCAAGATGAGTAGGACAGTTAAGAAATTGCGAAAGTTGTTAAACAACAAATGAGAGATCAGGCCGAGTTGTTGTAAGGTAGAGCAGCTTCTTAACAAGATGCCTATAGCTGGTCACATTATCTAACAAAGGACTGTCATCTTTCGAAAGTTTACGATTAACCACCATATGATTAGCAACAGTTTTAGCACCAAAAAAACCTGTCTCATGTAGCAAGTCTAAAGCATATTTTCGTTGACAAAGATTAATACCAAGAGTAGAACGAGCAAACTCCAAACCCAAAAAAAAACTTTAGCGTACCAAGATCTTTGATTTTAAAAGTAGAATGAAGATAACGTTTAATATCATCAGTGGCAGCCATATCATTGCTTGCAACTATCGCATCATCAACATAAATAAAAAATGCAAGACAAGTTTGAGAGGTATACTTGAGGAAAAGAGAGGAATCAGATGAAGCTTGATGGAAAACTTGCGCAAGTAATGCAGAGGTAAGCTTAGCGTTCCATTGTCGACTCGCTTGCTTCAGACCATACAAACTCTTAGTAAGCTTGCAAACTATATGTGAATTTGAGACTGAAAGACCAGGAATAATAGTTGCTTCCGATGGGCACTAACGAGGGATTCTCATTAGGATGAAGAAAATAAGGACTGGACGGTGTTTCCTTAGGTCTGTTGTCTTGATTCATCGCAAAAACTAGCAGAAATTGAGAAGAAAAACTGGAAATACAAGCTGTTTGGTTACTAAGAAAAGCTAAGAAAACGATGAGAAAGTTGAAGAAAATATCAGTCGAAAGATAATTTATCTTGCTCTGATACCATAGCAAACTTTACTAATTTGGAAATGCAGAACATATGTTCTATTTCTATATCTTATGTTCATATAGTTGTTCTGTAACTAACTATATAGCTTATTAGTTAGAAACTAACCAGTGTATATTATACATGTTAGCATAATTTAGCTAACTAACCAAAAATAAAACTACACCGTTTTGAAAAGACAAGAAGTGCTGAACTAGTTACAAAAACATTGCATTGAAATTTTTAGTTAGGCTCATACATAACATACAATTTTCCAGTTTCAATTTATTAAAATTTCTAAAAAAAATTAAATAAACTTTACATGTAAAATTCATGTTTTTTTTAGTGTTTGACTCCGCTGACCAGGGTTTAGCTATTAGGATATCATTTTTGTTTAAGCAATATCTCAAATTCAAGTATTAGTATATATAGTCATGTAAAATTAGTTGTTGGGAAACTTTTATGGTTCTGTTTAATTTGAATTTTATTAGTTAGAATTTAATAAATTTTAATATCAATCACCAATAAATTTTAAATATTAATGATTTCAGACAAAAAAAAAAAATTGGCTATAATAATCCTAACAAAATAAGCTAAAAATATGATTTTTTCTAAAAAAAAAATTATTACGTTCTGATTATATGTTAGGTGTAGTATTTTTTTTAGGTTGGTTTAATGCATGTTCTTTATGTTTATGGTGTTTATTTTTATTATAATTTAATTATTTTTATGTTTATATTTTTTTTAGTAATGTGCTTGGCTTTCCTTTTAAAATAATGAT